>JAUMHQ010000075.1:14810532-14821055 GCA_032361165.1 Enteromius paludinosus | reverse complement strand
AGGATTCAGGTGTAGTTGCAAATAGTGATTAATCATGATTAATCCACTGAAAATCCTGATTAATTTGATAAAAAATTGTAATCATTTGACAGCCCTAAAATAAATGTGTAACAGAAAACAGAAAAATCACAATTTTAGTGAAAAAAGTGTATATTCAGTTAATGCAGCAAAGACAGTTAATTTTTTGTCTTATGAATTTATTATATATATTTTTTTTTTAACTAAAGGATAAGCTAAATTTTCCTACTCTATATTGTTGTTGAAAATTTGGTCATATCGTCCACCTCTAACACGGCACATTTATAGTCAGTTCCGCTGAATACATTCACAAATAACTGTAGTCCCTCCTCTTCCTGTTTTCCAGTGACGAGTCATTCGTGATTGGCTTTGTGGTACCCAATCAGAAGCAGCTGCTGGCGTTGGCTGAGAGGAAGCGAGTCAGAGGATCGTGGGAGGAGCTCTGTAACAACCCCTTCATCGAGGAGGAGGTTCTTAAAGGCATCACAGAAACCGCACTGACAGGTGAAACACAGTTTGGATTAGCACACTGTCATACTACTCATCCATTCCTGCTGAATCTATAGAGTTTAACACATATTAATTCATTTTTTTCTTACAAATTAAGGCCTTAAAAAGGTCTCAGAACAAAGCAGTATTCAAAGTCCTAGCATGGATAGTACAACAGAAAACGTCTTTTTGTCTTGTTTTCCAATTCAAGTATCTCAACACCTTAAATTCAAGTTACTTTCACTTCAAGAAGACATGAAGTCTTGTTTTTGGAGAAATTGAACAAAATGAAGTGAATTTGTTCTTAAAACAGCAACAAATATCTCTCAGTGAGCTAAGTTGCTCGTTAAATTCCATTTAATTCTATCTAAGTTGATTTCTCTGAGCCCATTGGCATATATTTGTTCTTTGCAATCACAAACTTACTTCATTTTGATCAGTTTTTATGTCATTTTGCTTGACGAATAAATGTGTCTTAATTTAAGAATCTTTAGGACTAGAAAACAAGCACTTTTGCAGTGTAATCAGACGTACAGTAGTGTTTGGGAGCATTGGGAGTATTGGCAATCATCAAAGCTTGAAATTATACTTTTATTTCTATGGAAGAAAGTGTATATCATGCAGATTTGTTGTGCTTCCTGTTTCACCACTCGTGAGTTTAGTTGATTCATTTCCTGCTCCTGTGTATTTAACAGCCCAGTTAGAAAGATTCGAGATTCCACGGAAGATCCGGCTGAGCGTTGAGCCCTGGACCCCAGAGACCGGCCTGGTTACAGACGCTTTTAAACTCAAACGAAAGGAGCTGAAAAGTCACTATCAGAACGACATTGAGAGGATGTACGGTGCCAAATAGAGCCAAACCACTGCTGATTCCAGACAAAACCACTGGACAGGCGAGAAAAGGTTACTAATCTCACTATAACAGCCTCCAATCAGGACGGAGGTTACAGATGTGAACCTAATCGTTTGGAAATGTTTTCATACAGTTTGATGACCAACACTCACAACCAGCAAAACTTAAAGGTGCCAAAAGTCTGAAAGACTGAAAGCTGCTAAACTTCCAGATCATGCATTCTCTCCCAAAACCCTGCCAAGTCATCAAATCACAAATACATATACACATGCATTTTAATAACCCAATAATAATGGATCAATCAGACAGATAAGACTTTATGTAAACATGAGCTAAATGAGCTTGATCCAAATGACATTTTGATCAGATTGAAATAGGTGTTGTAATGTAGGCCTGAAAAAAATTAAGATGATCATATTCAAAAATAGCTATTCCAGATGAAATGTTTTACGTCATACACACGTTAAATCACGTGTCATATTTAATGCATTGAAACTGTACTAAATGCAGTATTTGCTCAAAAAAACACGTCTTACAGAAATGTCAGTTTTCGTTTTAGAAATCAAGGCCAAAACTCAGGAGAAAGTGCTGGATTGGATTCAAACCAAATGACAAAAGATTACTGCATGTAAACACACCTAACGTGATTTCTCAGGACATTTTTATGCATGTCATTCCTCCACATGATGCTTCGGATCTCCAGAACGTTGCTCAGATTTCAAAAGTCAGTTTCACAGTAGGTCAGTCTCTCTGTGTCGCACTTAACTCTCCCAGTTCTACTCCATTCCTCATACACAAACAATGCATTATGGGATGTTTTTCTAAGCTCAGGATCTCACTGAAACCTTCAGTTTCAAGTTGTAGATATCTGAAACTTTACATCAGCAGTTTTCTCTCCAAACACATCTGGAACACTAAAGCCATTATTTGCTTTTTTTCAATCTTTTCAGAATCTTCATTTAATATTGTCAGAAGGAGACCAATGATCTAGAAAAATCCAATATCTTTAAGCATAATTTATTGTTGCAATAATTAGCTTTATTTAAATATATTAGCTTGCACATATGAAATCCCTTCAGCTTTTGTGCTCATTGGATGATTCTGATGGACAGGAATGTTCCTATTGGGTGACTGTAGCTATATCCTGCTGGACAGGATTTAGTATAATTATACTAATATAAACCATTCAAACAGGCTCATTTTTGACCTGATTTCACTCATTTCAGGGAGGTTTTCCATTCTTTGTCTATAAAGACAAACTGACATGCGCTTAAATTGTTTCGTTTAGAAATCAAGAAGAGACCAGATAAGGCTCAATGCAATGATCAGGGTATCAAGGTTTGGCTGCTTAGCTTAACTAACTAGTCTTTGTTTTTATGTCAAATAGGCAACATTTACAGTATTTTCCCCATGGAAGACCGTTCAAAATCCATGGAAGCTAATAATAATAAAATAAGATAATTGCAAAATTACTTTTTATAGATTTATGAGACATAAACTGCAAGTTTATAGACCTCTTGCGACTTTATATCACACAATTCTGAGATTGCCTTTTTTATTCAGTTGTGGAAACAGGCTTCCATATATATATAAAACAAAAAAAATATATATATTTTGAAATAAACTGAATATAAAATGGCAAAACAAGTTCAGTGTATTGCAATAGATGTTATGTCTTTTTGGCAGGTTTTTAACAATAGGAAAACATACTGTATCTATAGCGGAATCAGATTTCCTTGATTTATAATGGTTTTTATTCACAGCTGATCTCTGATCAATAAAAGAGCTCCCTGCCTCTCTCTTATGCTTTCTTCTCTGTTAAATGAACTCACTGCGATCCCTGTGGAAGCAGCAGTTGTAAACTCTCTGTTCTCGTTGTTTATTTCTCTCACGCTCTCTCTCCTCTCTACATTATTACTTTGTCCTTTTGGTCTTCGGCTGTTTGGTGCCCCTGATAATAGCCTGTTTTGAACTAAAATGAGGCCATAAGTTATTCATTTATTTTGTCCTTTGCCTTGAAATCGATTCCTGTGAATTTGAGATAATGGAATAAAGGGCTTATGTGCAAGACTCAACTTTGCGGTTTATTCCTAAGTATAAAGCAAGTCTCAAGCAAACTACCTGCTCTCATGGCATTAACGTACCTGGGTGCACATTTTAGAGAGACAAAATACGTAAGTGCAGTACATATCACTGCAGGAACACTAGAGGCAGTAAAACATTTCACACGAATAAACAGTGTTGCAAAATTACTTGAAGAATATCATGTTATGACTTCAATACGATGTTAAAAGCCTGGGAGATTTGAAAACGGATGCTTTTTAAATATTAGCATCACACATATCTATGCGTTTTCATAGACAGTATTTTTGTTCGGTAGCTCACGCAGTACAGAGACGTACTTGAGAGCCGGGGAGCCTCCTGTATAAGGAAGCTGAAATGACAAGGTTGCATCATTAAATGTTTTTTATGAGTTTTGCATCTGGTAGGTTTAGGGTTGGATTTGGTGTAGGGCATTTTTCCAAGCATTAACTTTTAGTGACAGTCAGACAGGATATTTCTAAACCACCATAATACATACCTATATCAATATAATAAAACGTGCAGGGACCACATACTCAACCTACACTTTCTATTTTATTGGTCTTTTGTGAACAAACAAAAGTCAGTTTACTTAAGGACATCATTGGTTGGTAAACAGCAGCACAAACGTCAGTAAGTAGTAGCTAAGGATCTGAAGAAGTATGTGTCTCTCTGAAACACTGAAAATGAACTACAGGTTAAAAAGAGTTCAGGTTTTAAAGAAAGACCTTCAATCCTTCACTGAGCAATGACTAACTTTAGCTCTGTTGTGGAAATACTATTCTGAAAAAAGCTGAAGTGTCTGATCTTGACCAGAGCATATGCCTCATGCTCCGCTATACCCTTTTATAGAAATACGTCCATGATACAGCGGCGGAGTACAAAAGTCCCTATAGTGATTGTAAAACGTCCATGTAACTGAAGGAGTGTTTTAATCCTGATGCTTTTTCCTCCAATTCACCTTATAATTGCGGCTGTGTCTGTAATGTGTTCTCAGACCGGGAACTGCTCCAGAGCTGCTGATTTGATCAGATTTTCATGTGCTTTGCGTCAGTTCTCTGTTACTCGACCCTAAATGACAGGTGTGGTCAGGCATTGGTTTGCACTTTCTGGCACCAGTTTTCCACAATCATGCCACACCTACCCATCATGCATCACTGCCAGATAGATGAGGTTGGCATAGATTCTAACATGCTTTCACTGCTGACGTAAATCAGACCACGAGACCTTTGAAAACTACGTCATTGGGGTTGTGAGGTACAGCTTAAACTTTGCTTATTCAAGCTCATGGCTTGGCATTAGTCCCACAGTACATTTGATTTATAATGTTAGCTTTCATTTGAAATGTTTCCAGATTATATATTACAATTGCCCAGCAATTGTTGTAGTTGCAAATTGAGTGCTGCTCACATAAAGCTATCACCTTTATGTGCGATTTCAAATTTTCCTCTCTCTTTGGAGTGTTACAAGCTGTTAGTGTATAGATAAGTTTAGTCTTGAAGCGTCTCACAATCAAAAAAAAAAATTCTTTATAAAAGTTATGACTTGTCCACACGCCCCCAATTTTCTACATCACAGAGTGAGTTTATCTTCAATCGCTGACAAAATGTTTCCACAAAGAAAGGAGGCGGGGCTATTATTCTGGCTGTAGTGTTGCTGCGGGTGCCATGTTCCGGAGACGCTGTGTGTTGTTGTGACATTGAAACTACTTTGTTTGTGCTTCCAAAAGAGGACACAACTAGAAATCAGTGTTAAGTTGTGTTCACAACACTGTTCCAGAACAAATATTAGAGTGTGTTTAGAGCATTTACGGAGTACGGACTACAAATGCAGACATGGTGTTATGTTCATGAGGCGCGATGCAACACGACACATAAAAGAACTGTACTAAGTCATGATAATCAGTAATTATGTCTTCATTGGATGCAACAAATGCCTCATTTGTAATGTGTTTTATTGTTTTGGTGTCATAGCACCGGGACCTGGCATCACATTATGATAAGGTAATGATTGAGGTATTCAACCAATCGCAGTGCACTGAATAGCTGGCCGACTTGTTTCAGGAGGCGGGGCTTAGAGGAGAAACAAAAATGTGTTTTTGTACCTTAAAAGACATAAACTGCATTACACCAAATACACAACATGATGTTCTTTTTAGCAACATCATATGACCCCTTTAACTTTAACTAAATCACATTCAGGTTTTGGAGCAACGTGAGGTGAGAAAATTAAAGACTTTCATTTTCGGGTGAGCAATTCTTTTTGATGCTTTGATTTATTCCTGCATAATTTGTGCAAGCCATTCTTTGGGTTTTAAAAAAGCACGCTGTCCTGCTGAACAAGAGGCTTTCCTTAAGCAAGCCTGTCTAGTGATGTTATGATAGATGAGCACATTTGGCAGCACTGCGCACTTGGACTCCATTAAACGTCATAAGAATGCGGCTGTGAGCTCAAGCTTCTCTGGCCGGGACTCAAATCCTGTGAGGAAGGACGTGAGGATCTCAACTCCCTCAACCTCTGTCACAGATCCTCCTGGCGCGTGGCCACACATGGGATCCACTATTTAAGCCGGACTCAGCTGACAACCCAGTTACAAGCCAGGAGACTCGAATAAAAGCGAGAAACGGGCCGACGCGCTCCAGGGTGAAACATCCCGGTGAGTATCTAACTCCAACGTAACTCTTACAAAGACAAAAACAATTTTGTAAACGCATCAAATGCTTAAAGTATATACTTTCAAACATAATGCAATAATTGGAGCTATGTATTAATGTAAAATAAATATATTGGGGGTTTTTTATTCACCATTTGTGTTGTTTTGGTTCCAGTTTTACTTAACAGTTGTAGTTTTTAAGAGTTTATAATTATTTCGTTTTTAAGACGCTTATTGTAATTTCTTCATCTCGTTATTATTATTAGACCTATTATTTATATATTTTATTATTAGGCATATTTTGTTGTTATTTATTCTAGAATCATCTCATTATTATTATTGCCTGTTTATTATTAGTATTGCCGTACTGCTACTACGAGCACTTGTAGCCTATATAATTGAAAACACTGCATTTTAACTTTCTTACTGTAATTTTTCAGATAACCGTCTCGTTCGTAGTAATGGAGTTGGCGCGCAACGCCTCCGCGCCTTCGTCGCAGCAGACCAACCGAATCCCCTTGCCCGGTGGAAGTGACAGTAACGCGTATTTGTACATCATCATCGTGTTGTCGTTCTACGGAGTCTTCCTCACTGGGATCATGCTCGGTTACTTGCGCAACAAACGGCGCGAGAAGAGACGCACGAACGCGTTCACGCGGCTTCTGCACGAGGAGGAACAGCGCGAGTGGGGCGCGAGCCAGAAGAAGCACAGCTTCAGCCTTCCCGCGTTCCCCGCCCTGCGCTCCACTCCGGTGCCGTTCATGCTGACCACAGGCCGCGCGCTGGATGGCAGCAGGGTCCTCGCGCCTCTAGCGTGCGCGCTGTGTTCGGTGGAGCAGAGCAGCGTGAGCTCCCTCAGCTCCGTCGCCGACGTGCGCTTCGCCATCGAAGAGGAGTCAGACAGCGGAGGACACGAGGATCCGGAGAAAACAGTTACTGAGCACGACAGTGACGGACAGTCCCGGGAAAACCTCAAAGAAGCGCTCTGAGGGTCCGTTACTATGGCAACCATAATTCCCGCCTAAAAGCAATGATTAGGCTACCACAGTTAATGTTACTACACATAAAACAGTTTTTCGTTGGTAATATAGATAGCCACCCTTGCAATAATAAAAAAAATAATAATTAAAGAACGTTTCTTTGTACTGCTTTAGGAAAATCTTGTGTTAATTTATTGAGGGTTTACTGTTGTAAATAACCAGTAAGTTGGCGGGAACTGTGGTTCGGTTGATAAGTTCTCCGAAGTGCCTTGAATAAAGTATGAACTCTTACGCCAGAAACAGATTTTTACACAAGCACATAACTTGCGATATAATTTGGATTTGACACGTCTTGGAATACAATGACGCACGAAATTCAACTTGTGTTACTAGAAGTGTATTTCCTCGCGTACTTGTGTGAAGTATGTTTCAGGCCTCAAACGCGATGTAAACATCGCGATAAACCTGGAAGTCACTTGAACTTGAACATTTTACTTAATAAAGCCCTATATCATTATTCACACAGATGTGTAAATTATTTTGAATAAAAATGTTAAATGATCTGTATATATTGTTCTACATGCACGGATATGTCTATTTAAATGTTTACCTTATTTTATGTGTAAACTAAATAAAATGTTCCTTCAGAATGTGAAGGTTTTGTGGCTGTTTATGTTTGCACTTACCGATTTACTGCCACGCGGGGGAGTCAAAGACCACCAGGGCTTCTCCAGGGAACTTTTCTCACAGATTAGAAGAGTTTTGAAGCTTTACAGACATAGGAACCTGGAGTATATACACAAAATGATTTTCTTGGTAACATAAGCATTCAGAAATGTAGCTGCTAAAGAAAATTATTTTCGACTGTGCTGGGTCTGAGACAGAAAGAGACATCCAGAACCCCCTCTGCAGATGAGAAAAGATTATGAGAGGTTCTTGGCGTCATTGCAGTGATAAAAATCATTCAAGCGTCCACTCCTGAAACAATTTTTCATTCTATTATTCCCCCTGAGAATAGGCTATGTTCATTCAGGGACAAAGGGGGCTTTCTATTTCATGATTTTGAGGTTCTACGCAGATTTGTATGATTATAACCAGAATCCTTCATAATCATCATCCTCGCAGTCTTTGTTGTCTTAATGAAATGACATCACATGCACAAGTGTCAGTGACCCGTCTTCCTCCCCAGGGAGTGCAGTGGAAAGTCATCGCATGTTCCGTCTGAGTGGCTCTTTTCCAAAGAAAATCTCCTCAGTTCATCTGATGTGAGTTGGACGCAGCGTTAGGAAAGTTTTTGAAGTGAAAGACCCAGCTTTTGACACCGGTGTCGCCTCAAAAGAGAGAAAGGCCTGCTGGCTTCCCTGGAAGTGACGAGTAAAAAGCGAAACCCAGCTGTTGCTGCGGTGAACTTGAAAAACATTTCATTTTGTTTTTTTCGAGTTGCATAAAACACAGTGATACATAATGAATAGAACTTCCGAACAAAACACTGCATGTGAATAATTTACGGAATCATTTTTGCCCTATCAAAGATCATGAATAATAAACCATGTCATGAAAATCAGATTTTATCTCAAACAACACGCTTACAAGTGCAGTCACCTGTCTCTGTTTTCTGGCTCCCAGATAGATGAATTTTGATAAAATGATTGTGACTGTGTGAAAGACAGAACGAGGGAGTCAGGAGAGAGGATAGTGTGACTCATACTCCCAACAGAGGAAATGAAAGGCACATCCTCCCTCTCTGTGCTTGTCTTCTGTGGCTCTCTATGGCATGAATGGAGTGTTCAGTTCTATTGTTTCTGTGCTACAGTAACTGTTCACAGGACAGCGGTAACTGACCTGGGAACAGCTCTTTTATGATGCATTTGACTTTTATCATCCAGCGTATTTTTTCTTCTGACAGTATGTTCTGGCTTGGCATACATTGAAGCAGCTAAAGGGAAGCTGTCAATCACAGCAAAGGGCGTAAGTGGTTCATTAGCACTGTTTTCCAATTTCATGATACTCACGGATTCATGATAGCTTCGAGGAACAAGCTGAAAAATGATTCAGCCTACTAAAAATTCACATTCACATAAGCAGCTTTTAAAACAGTCTGATCAGTCGGCTATGCAAATGTGAATTAGTCGGACAGGAAGATTAATCTGTGAAAAGCATGTGTAAGTGTTCCTAGCACAAAAATGTCGTCTGATTCCAGATGACCTGAAAGTGGGTGAATCCCATTATGTTAATGTGCAAACCTGGTTCGTTTGAGGGACTTCAACATAAATGTATAGCCTACGTTAACAGTACAAGTTTTTACTCTTTCCGTACAAATGCCACAATGACTGCTGTTTTTGAACGACCCTGCTGAAAAAACAGCATATTGGTTGGGCATGTTTTGAAGCTGGGATGCTGGTTTAAGCTGGTCCTTTGCTGGGGTTTATTAAGCTGACCGAACCAACAAGGACCAGCCCAAACCATCATGATGGTGTTTAGTGTTTGTGTGAATGACACTGAGCTCCTTCCATATATGTTTATAATTAAAAGCTGCTTGTGATGGGCTTCGGTTCATCATGTGACTTTGTCATCACCACCTGCTTTTGGTGCTTATCAGTGTATTTTATGGATTTTTTTAAACAGTGCAGCATCTCAGCTTCAAAACATACCTAACCAGCATATGCTGCTTTTTTCAACATTGAAGAAAATAAGAACAGCGAAAGAGGCAGCTGCCTTTCTCCAAATTCAGAAGGTCTGTATGATTAAACAACTATCACCTATAGATGAAGTACAAACCATTTACTACGAAATAATGACATAAGTTGTCCTCAGTGGAAAAGCTGCACCCTGGTGGCCCTAAACATACAATTTCTCGAGCAATTTTTTAAGTGGACTCAAATAATAAAGCTAAAATTGTGGCAAATTTTCAATTTACTTAAAGCTGTTGTGGTTGCGCCTCTACAGCGGTTGTATCCGTTGTGGACATTACTATCCATCAGTGTTGTCAAGTCTGTGATTTTACTGTGGAGTTGGGCTACTTTATCACGGTTGCTGTGGGTTGAAGCATCCCCAATAACGTGTATTTTATTCCCCTTAACGCAATTTTTAGGTAACCTGGCAACCATTTATGTCTAGCAGGTCACGTAATTATTGCTAACATAGCAACCCATCGAAAAATACATTGGCATCATCTGTATTAAAATACCCTTGAGTTCCACAACTTTTACACACTGGGTGTTGTGGCGACCAGTGTTGCCAACTTTTTTCAATGGAAAGTAGCTAAAGCCAGCTTGAAAAGTCGCTAGATGACGTCATACGTCAATTTGCATATTCATTACGTCAGTGCATCATCTTCTCTTGCTTCTCTGTAGTCACATAATGTAATTTATTGCACCCAAATTCTCAATATAACTGTTTTCACTGATATATTTAATGGTTTCTGTTGTCAGAAAAACAGAATGAATAT
>JAUMHQ010000075.1:14788813-14803973 GCA_032361165.1 Enteromius paludinosus | reverse complement strand
GTCGCCGGATATCGCCAGCTCTCCTTTGAAATGAATGGGATCGCGTCGCTTTGTCGCTGCTAGTGTGAACGGGGCTTAACAACATCCCAGTAGATCCGCGCAACAGCACAGCAACACCCTGGCAACGCTCTAGCTCGGTCAAACGTTACTCAAAAATCTAATTTGGTTCATCATTGTCCCATTACACCTCCTCTATTACCCTTAGTCTTTACATTTAATTTTTTTCCTCATTAAAACTCATTTCGATTCAGCCACACACTCACACACACACACACACACATCTGACCTATGAGTCATCGCTGGAAGCACTGCAAAACACTCTTCTATCCCTCTATCCTCTCTTTCTCTCTCTCTCTCCCCGTCAGACTGATGTTCTCTCCCAGTGTCCTGAGATTACCTGTCAATCACAGGGTCTTCAGAGGTCAGATGTGCGTCACCATCGTCTGCTTCAGTGACCGATGTGTCTGCATTAAACAGATACTTTAGTCACAGCTCAGTTTACGGCTCTTCTTCTGTATAGCCTTTTGTAGAGTGGTTTCCTTTCCATTTCTTATCCCCAAAGGCTTCCCTGAAGCCACACACAGTCTTCTTACATCTGCTTATCTTTCTAAAAGTCTCGCCTCCTTTCTCTTTTCTTGTCTGCTGAGGTGCGATAAAGAAAAGTGACCTTGTTATGAGAGGCAGCAGAGAACCATTTAAAAGATCCCCAACGCATGATGCCATGTTTTCCTCCACGTTCTACGCTTGATGCCATTAACTTACAAACGGCTCAAAGCAAGGACGACTTTCAATTCACCTCTTTCTTTAAGATCATATTGCATCAATGAATAAAGGATTAGTTCACACAAATATTGTTTACTCGCCCTTA
Organism: Enteromius paludinosus; assembly: GCA_032361165.1. Classification (NCBI taxonomy): domain Eukaryota; kingdom Metazoa; phylum Chordata; class Actinopteri; order Cypriniformes; family Cyprinidae; genus Enteromius; species Enteromius paludinosus. The sequence goes on along the minus strand of JAUMHQ010000075.1, from coordinate 14,803,105 downwards.
TGTCATACTGAATGTGTATGAGTTTCTTCTGTGAAAAACAAAACAACTACAGGGGAAGTACAGCCAATTGAAACAATTTGTATTATTTTGACAGATTTTTACCCCTTAAAACGCATTAAATATACTTTTATTTGTCATGATGCGGCATTTTCCTGATAGCATCTGAACCAATTAAACCTCCTTAATCTCAAACAGGAAACTACTTTGCTTTTAATGACCGCGTAGGAGGCATCATGGGATATGGAGTCCATTTCAACAATAAAACTGATGGAAATGCTGATCAATAATTGAGAAAAAGGGGAAGGAGGCAGAACGAGAGACACACACACAGGACTCGTCGTCTCAGAACAGAGCGACTGCTGTTGTGTGTGTGTGTTGTGGAGGGGAAGTAATTAAATTGTAATGCGTGTTGATCTGTTTAGAGTCTCTCAACAGGCTGCTGCACTTTTCTCAAGATACAGAATCCAACAACCTTCACCCACTCAAAAGAGAGCAGAGGGGAAAGAGAGGAAGAGAGAAACAGTCGGAAGCAACAAGAACACAAAATAAACCGTCTAGCGTATGAGCTGACTGCTGATACACAATTACATGCATAGAATACCTCACTGGTCTCATAAGTTATATTACTTGTAAAAAAATGTCATTATCACAGGATTATCATCAGGATTTTCTTATGATCCGTCTGACTGTACACTATTCCGTTTATTAAATGTTTATTCACTGAATAAACAAATTGGGATGTGAAATTGTGAATAACAATTATTGTACAATAATTTTACCTGTATGTTACCATAAAGCTTCCGCTAAGAAAACAATGTATAAAATAACTCAAGAATGAAGACGAACACTACAGCAGCTTTACTGTAATATAGGCTACAGTTTCTACGGTATAGATAACATACAATGTTGCCAAGAATTGGGCTATTTTGACTATGTTACCGCTGGTTGTTTTTCATGTCTGTGGGTCTGAGTGACACCCATAACATGATATTTAGTCCTTTTAATGCAAATTTTACCAGTGGAACTCAGCCAAAAAATAATAATTTTATCCCCCAGAATGGCTGAAGGACCCCCTAGAAAAGCGACTGGGCTTGTATTGAGTGAAGTGAAGTGAAGTGAAGTGAAGTGGAGTGACTTGTGGCCAAGTATAGTGACCCATACTTGGAATTTGTGCTCTTCATTTAACCCATCCAACGTGCACACACACAGCAGTGAGAAGGGATCAACCACACACACACACACCGTGAACACACACCCGGAGCAGTGGGCAGCCTGGACACCCATTGCTGCGGCGCCTGGGGAGCAGTTGGGGGAACATAGCGGTGCCTTGCTCAATTCACTCCCACCACCCACAATCCCTGCCGGACCTGTGACTCGAACCCAGGGTTACAGGTCTGACTCTCTATCCATTAGGCCAGGACTGCCCCCATAAAGAGTAGCAGAGGATGCAAGATGGTGCCCACTGCGTTTGCATGCGCGAGAGAGTGGTAAGAAAATATCCCCATTATTATTGAAGTGGTCTGACACAAAGCAGCTTCAAAGCAAGAAAGGTTAGCAAAAACAGCATAGGCCATTTAATAGAATTTAATCTAACACATTATTTTACACATGCTGTTCGTTTCTGTTTCTCCTCTAAGTCCTTGCAGAATTGGAATTGCTCCATAGTCAGGTTCAGGAATTAGTCCTCCATAATTGTGCTGAACTCTAATATTTGTGTTGGAACAGTTCTGGAACAGTGAGGCATGGTTACACAAGCTTTACACAAAACTCCTAAACAAACCTTTAGAAAGAATAGCTCTCTGATTTTGAGACTTTAATCTTTGCAACTTTAAGGAGCTTGTCTATGCACTTGTAACACCACCTAGAGAAAGGAAACATTGAAATCACATGATATGACCACTTTCATTCATTTCTAACAGAAATTCAAAGACGTCAAGATTGTCATGTGATTGGTTATCAAGGACACATGATCCAAGTTGACCGTTGCACCTCCCCCAACACCAGGTAAAATTAGCACAGACTCAAATCTAACATTCGCATACGTTATTTTACAATCCATCCACATATAACTCACGGCAAATGAGGAGAAAGATCCTAATGCAAATATTAATGTCCACAAAACAACTGAGTACAGATTGACCAATCAGAATCGAGTATTTCAGAAAGACTCATAACAAATGAATTGCCATTTGAAATACAAATCTCCTGTAAGTATCAATGTAAATGCACATTGAGGGTAGTACTAAGTAAAAATAAAATAAAATAAAATTATGAGCACAACTGTGAATACACATAATTTTACCCAAGAGAACCGGTTTGGCATCTCTACTTGCATTCATAGGCTAACAACACTGTTTGCTCTGATAGACCGGAAATGTTTAGCATGTGTTTCTGTGTGGGAGGCACGGTTTGATGCCCAGATACAACTGAGGATTCAGTAAAAACAAGTAGAACATTGAGTGCTGGGGGACATGGGAAAACAGACCGCCAGAAAGGAGTGATGTTTGACAGATAAACAAAGATAATCTCTCTCAAATATACAGAAAAACAAAATCTTACCAGTGCATCATGCTCTCAATCTTGGCGTTTGTCACTGTGCAAATGAATAATGCCTCACATTGTTTCAAAGGAACACAGACCATAAATACCTGACATTAATTGTAGGGTGCAACATCTTTCATGTTCTGTCAATTTAAATGTGCTTATTTTCCCACCAAAACCACCGCTCAGCGAAATAAACACAACAAGACGTGTCACGCTGAGATGTGCCGATGCTGAAAGGTTGCACATGCACAAGTGTGTGATCTCCTGTGAAGAAACGTTCAGAGAAAACTAATGGCAGGATTAAACGACAACTGACAGCGAGTGTGAGTTTGGATCAGCGCGTGTAGGTGGCTGGGACACGTGGACAAAGCATAAACATATGGAAACAATCTGGAATGATGCATTGTTTTGACCAACCTAGGCTCATTGGAAATGCCTGCCTTTTCATACATTTCTGCAAAACTTACCTATACATACGAATCGCTGCAGTTTCCAGTTGAAATGAACACTAGAGGCAGTAAAACTCCCATAATTTTAATTCCTTTTCACTCAAAAGATTAACAGGTACATTTTGGATTTTGGTACACACAATTAGTTACAGAGTGTTATGTTATAACTTCTAAATATTTTTTAACATCTTTCACGATTTCAAAACTGAAACGTTGTCGCTACATGTACAGCTTCACATGTATGAGTTTTGTAGGTAGTTCATGTGATTCAGTGTTTGGTGTAGGAGATATTTACAACATGGTAGAGCATTAATATTTAGTGACATACATATATGAATACTGCCACAAAATGTACCTCGAGCAGCATTATAAAAACACTGCAATACGTACCTGTACCAACCTAATAAAAACATGCAAACATGCCCCGTTATGCTTTTTCAAATATGATCTTTCATGCAGTGTGTCATGTATCTGCAAAGTTATGTCGCCTATCAAAAAAAAGAGTTGGGTAACATTCCCCTTAACGAATCGTCAGCAATTTGAATCTTTCTCTGTTATGGCCACACGACACAAAGTAAAATATTTGCATAATGTCCGCCCACATTCTACGTAACCTGGTCGCACGTTTTTTTTTTTTTGTGGCACGGACACGATTATTTCTCTATTTTTCGTGAGTCCAGCACGAATGGATGCATCCAATGAAATCCTACTTTTACATTCATGCTGGAGTTATGAAAATAATGAAATATTCGAATGAATAAATTAAATGATAATTTTGTGATATTGTCACGAACTGCCGTGCGACTGGGTTGTTCTACGTCGCGAACAACTTGCCCGCCCACAAACAGTACAATTACATGATTACACCATGTGAAGAAGACGTTGTATCCTGTGAGAGTAAATTTGTTTTTTTTGCCCTTCCGAAAGATGAATCTACAAAGACTGAGTGGTTAACATTAATTTTTTCAACAACACCTCAGCAGTACAATCTCTTGTTGTGTTTGCCTCATTTTACTGAAGACTGCTTTTGCAAAGTTGGGGAGTACTACGCAGGATTCACCAAACGCTTGGTCTTAAAAGATGGATCAGTGCCCAGTTTATTTGGACTGGCTTGCTCCTCTGAACTTCAACATTGTGATTGATGCAGCTTGACTGTCTGTCTGTCTCATTAGTTTAAGTAATGATAAACGATGCTGAAATGGAAACAAAAGATGACTGACACTGATATACAAGCACCAAACACTGATTGTAAGCCTAAACTTCACAAAGCTATAAACTGGTTCTCAAAATCTGATTGGCTAATCACAATGTTGTTCCAGGCTCAACAAAGACAAACCGCGCACTTTACACGGTAGTCCATGCTAACCAGTTGACGTAATCTCTCTGAAAACATCCCTAGTAAAGTCAGAAAGTGTAGTTTGGTGCAAGCTCTGTGGACCCCTCTAAATGTTTATCTAAATAGTTGTACGCTGTAGCGGTAGACCAATCAATAAAAGACTGCGACTATCTGACCAATCACAGCAGTGAGGGCTCATGGGAAGGCGGGGTTTAGACAGACTGAGTCTTCGAACTGCTTCACACGAGTCGTTTAGGAATCATTTAGAAATGGGGTGAAATGAAATCTATTTTTGAAGAAAACTGTGTTTTTTGACCTTGCATACATGTAAACCTGTTTTAAGAGACTCATAAAACAATATTAGAGACCTTTAAAATGGCATAATAGGGGCACTTTAAATATGTGTTTTAGCACCGCTCTCTGGACATTTCACTGTGAAACTGCAGCAAAACATTCAGTAAGGTATGGGGTTGCAGAGATTTATGTAGAGGCACATATTTCCAATGGTTTGTCCAACCCAGGCTTTTGTTGAAACGTTTTATGAGGTTCAAACGGGAGCTTTTCATCGTCTAAGTGCAATGCTGTATCACATGAGCTACCGAGTAAACCCACTGAATTGGAAAATTGTTTACTGAATACATGAAGCTGTATTTGTGATGACAACATTCAAAAGTATTGATTTTCAAATCATGCACTTAAAACTGTTTGATGTCATAACATTCGGCAAGTAATTGTGTGAAAATGGGCCTTTATTAATCAAAAATGTACCTATAAATCATACTTTTGTGCGAAAAGGGATAAAAGTTAGTTTTCATTTTAACTGGACACATGTGTTTGTATAGGTAAGTTTTTTCAGTTTTGCAGGAATGTATGTAGAGGCACATATTTCGAATGAGCCTAGGTTGGCTTTAACAGTCTCCTTTCAAGAAAGTTCTGGGTTAAAAAAAGTTAAACACACTATAATTTAAAATCATGCACTTGTGCTGATTTGTCATTCGTGGGCGAACCCGCCCAAAGAAGCTAGCCCAGCTACGATTCGGAACCATCAACGTTGACTCTCTTACCGGAAGAAGCCATGAACTAGCCGACCTTCTACACAAACGCCGCATTGACATCATGTGCATCCAAGAAACCAAGTGGAGAGGCTCAAAAGCAAGGGAAATCGGCGAAGGATTCAAATTGTTTTACCATGGAACGACGCCGAACAGGAGCGGTGTGGGAATAGTGATCAGCAAAAAATTGAAGGACAGCGTCGTGGAGGTGTTTCGCGCATCCGACCGGTTGACGTCAGTCAAGCTGGATAGCGACGAGGTGATACTCCGCGTGATCACCGCCAATGCGCCACAAACCAACTGGCCTGACGAGGAAAAGGATCGATTTTGGCAAGATATCGACACACATCTCCAATCCATTGGCGAGGAAGAGCACCTGCTACTGGGAGGGTACCTGAACGGACACGTCGGACGCACTCGAGATAGATACCCCCTGGGCCATGGTGGCCAAGGCATAGGAGGCCGCAACGACGACGGAGCACGCATCTTAGAGTGTGCCGAGGCCCACAATCACGTTGTGGTCAACACCTTTTCAAGAAACGGGATTCGCACCTGTACACGTATTACAGTGGAGGAAGAGCCACCCAGATAGACTACCTCCTTGTGCGACGACATCACCTCAAGCTGGCGACGAATGCGAAAGTGATCGTGTCCGAGATCACAGCCCCCCAGCACTGACCCCTCGTCCTGGAAATGCGTCTCGACCTTGGCCAAAACAAGCGCCCCCGAGTCACCCAGGAAGCCAAAATCAAGTGGTGGCGATTTCACGAGCAGAAGGAAACCCTCGCCCAAGCCCTGAGTGAACTTGCTGTGGACACTGATCAATCGGCAAACGATATGTGGAATGAGCTGGCCTCCCAGATACTTGAAACAGCTGAACAGACCCTTGGTAAAACGAAACAAGGATGGAAATTTCATGACAAGCAGGTGTGGTGGTGGAACGACGATGTTCAACAACAAATCAAGGAGAAGAAGCTAGCACTGAAAAGATGGGCCCAAACCGGATCTGATGATGATCTCCAGCGATACCGTGCTTCCAAGTCGTCAGCCAAGCGGGCGGTGGCACGGGCCAAGGCTGCCCACTACGCCCGCCTGTACGACACGCATGAAACCCCAGCAGGGGAGAACGGAATCTACCAGCTAGCCCGCGCAGAAACGAGCACAACAAGGTCCTGCGAGACCGTGAAGCCATCCTGCAACACTGGTGTGACTACTTCTCAAAGATCAGCAACGAAGAGTTCCCCTATCCGCCCATTCACTCAGCGCCCCCCGTCCCTTGTCCCGTCCCCCAAATCACACTAATGGAGGTTTACGCTGCCATTCGACAAATGAAAACTGCAAAGCGGCTGGACCCTACGATATCCCAGTGGAGGTCCGGAATACCCTGGGACGTCAGGGCATCGAGTTTCTCACCCACCTGTTCAACAACATCATACGGGATATGAAAGTGCCCACGGCGTGGTTGACAATATGGAAGAAAAAAGGAGACGTCCTGGATTGCGCCAACTACCGACCAATTCGACTCCTCTGTCACGCCATGGAGATTTTTGAAAGGGTCATCGATTCGAGACTGCACAGAATCGTGAAGATCACACCCAATCAACGCGGCTTTGTAAAAGGCATGGGAAACCACAGACGCCATCCACGCCGCCATGACTGCTCATAGAACGACACCATGACAATCCATATGGCCTTCCTCAACCTGGAGAAGGCCTTCGACCGGGTGCCGTATGATCTGATCTGACATGTAATATGCATGTTGTATGTTAGCATCTCAAACAAATACAAACTAATGCATGGCATTCTTCAAACACTTAAAAACATCCCAAGATAATCAAGGCTTTATGCTTTCTGAAACAAGCATACAAATAGAAACTATATAGCATTTTGATGGAGCACAAAAAAATTTTGTGAGAGGGGCATTTGTTTGCAAGACTGTAATATGTACAGGGTTAGACACTGCTGTTTATGTCTACCATCCAGTAAGCAGCTGAATATAAAGCACCTCCAGCTCCAGACCATCTCATACTGCATCCCCCTCTGATCAGTGTGTGTTCTGTGTTTCTCTTCCATCCTCTGTCAATATGATTTGTCCTCTGAAAAATTCAATGCATCCGTCACGCTGTATTCAGAATCAGCCGGAGAACACGCTGTTTTTAGCCCGTAAACACACTTACATAACAAAAGGGGTAAATGGAGCACATAGACACACACACAGGATGTGTACATGAATTGTTTACCAAAGCTTTAATGTGCAGGACACAGATGAAAATAAAGGTGCAGCAACAACAATGGCGCACCTGCTCACACACACACACACACACGCATGTGAAAACAGGATCGGGCTTTAGCACACACACTGATGTCAGAGCTGTGACGTGAGATGAGAGAAGAGAAATCAGAGGAGATGAGAGGAGAACAGATGAGCGGTGAAGAGATGAAATGATGGGAAAATGAGAAGAGATGAGAAAAGATGAAAATAAAATAGAAAAGATGAGTAGATACATCAGATTAAAATTGACTTCCATAGTATTTTTTTTCCTACTATGGAAGTCAGTGATGACCCAACATATCTTCCTTTGTGTTCTGCAGAACACAGAAATTCATACAGGTTTGAAACTACTCAAGGGTGAGTAAATGATGACGGAATTTTCATTTTTGAGTGAACTGTTCCTTTAAAAAGATGAAAAGAGATCAAATGAGATGAGAAGAGAGAAGAAAAGAGCCAATTCAGGATTAGCTAGACTTAATGTGATGAAAAAAAGATGAGAAGAGAATAAATGCTTGACTGTAGCATAATCAGCATCATCCTGCTGAACTGTGTGTGTGTGTGTGTGTGTGTTTCTGAACGAGTCTGCCACCCACAGCAGCACAGCAGAGGATTTCTGAATGAACGAGATCACCCTCCTACCAGCTCCTGACACACTGCCAAACACACGCTCACTTCACAAAACCAGAGCCCACGGCGGCAAACCCCGTCCCAGACACACACATGTCACTTCCCATCACCACACTCCTGTCTTCCTCTCCGCCAGTCTCTGTCTCACACATCTCTCCCTCCTCTGCGGCTCTCCGCTGTGACTCATCCCTCGCCAGACGCTTTACAGATGAAGTCAAATCAACATGACCAGAACCTCACAGCCAGCCAGCCGGCCATCAGAGACGCGTGCGCACGTGAGAGAGGCTCTCAGCTTCTCATACTGTACCTCATGTTCAATACACGCTGAAAGGATTGAATTGCTTTTTTGGCACAACGGCAGCTGCATGATCAAATAAAAGACGAGCTAACGAGATCTCACAAGAGCATTCTGGGCGTGCGGATCAAAAGCAAAGTACCATGGCTCTTCAGTGATTGACTATTATCATAATATCACAATCAGACTTGAGAGCTTCCACTTTACATGATAAGAGAAGGTCCTAATGAGTGGGTTTCTTCTTCGCCAGGGGCCGTTTAGCACTGAAACCTCTAATCAGAGCTGCTCTTGTGTTTCTTTACCAAAAAATTTCCATGGTAACCACCAAATAACCCACTAAACTTCAACTAAAATGTATTTGCTGGTTTTAAGTTAAAATCAAAGTGAAGCCAAAGTTATACAGTAAAAAGTTCAATGCACTTACAATTGATCTAATTAATGATGATGAACGAGTGGATGAATGATGCTTTATTGTGTATAGCTGCACACCCTAAGCGCTTTACTATCATATGGGGGTCTCTCTATTTTTGTAAAGGATCCCCCTTCTTGTGAAAAACTGAAATAGACGAATTCAAGGTTATGCATGAATAAAACCATTCGTTTTTGAGTTTGTATGCCATATAAATAACCTTGAATTGCCTGGAGTGCATGTGTGTGTGTGCATGCGTGTGGCCGGTTTTGCGTATGTTGTTTCAGTGACGCACGAATCAGGTGGCGTCTCTTATAACGGGCGGAGCTGTCCGCGGTGCTGACGAGAGAGAGACTCCGCGCTCGTGCTCACGGTGCTGCACAGCCATAAACACACCGAGAGCGCGAGGGCGATGCGCAACGCACTCACGACTCCCCGTTAAAACAGACCGACAGCAAAAGGTAAGAAGGGCTTTGCCTTTAATTTGTGCATCACTTATATCTGTTTTATCTCTTTAGAAACGCGCGTGGGCTGCTTTATATATCAGCAACCTGCTGCGCGCAAACGAGTCGCGCGTTCATAAACAGCAAGATGAAACAAAAAAAGCACGCGTTTTAAAAGTTGAAAAAGTTTACCGATTTTTATCCAAAAACATTAAAATTTTCGTGCACCAGTGTTGATTTAAAACTCATTTGCGTTTATTTTCAAATCTACAAATTTTACATTTGCGCACATTTAAAAACAAACTTGGTTGAAACCTGACGGGAAACGTCCATGTTACAGTTCCTTCTACGACATTTCCACTTTAAAAATAAGTCTAACAGCTAACAGATTGAAGTGAGCAGGGTGTCGTGCTCCGGGGCTTTCTCCTCCTCTCCGATTGACAGCACTTTGCGGTTCGACAGCAGTGCGGATCCTCGCGCGGTCTCCCGTAGCAACGGGGTATGACTCATTTAGTCGCGGCAGCAATTTAGAAACTAATGAGATTTTCAGCGCAGGCTCTCAGAGTGCTCCGCAAACACTCATCAACAGGCTTTCAACAGATGTCAGAAAAAGAGAGAGATGCAAACAGAGCGAGACCCGCGATGGCCAATTAAGCATGGTAAACAACACTGCAATAAGCCAACAACAAGGGTAGGTCTTTGTAAAAAAAGATAAATGAATAGTTCGTCAGGTGATACATATTCTTACATCGTTTCATCACCCTCGTGTGTAATCGCGGCTTTCTTTCTTCAATGGAACCGATTATTATGAACAAGGTATTTTTGCTCATACATTTAAAGTCAATGGGTCCAAATCAACACTGGACCAAACTGACTTTCATTGCATGGACAAAAACGCTGAAACACATGTGCAGGTTTGAAATGAGATTCAAAGTAAGCAAACTCATGATAAAACAATGAATATATGCATTTAATCATTAATGCAGACATATCTGTGTATGCATGTTTTGCAAATATACGAAAGCTATCACCTTTTTACCTCGAAAAGGTACTAAATTTACATTAAATGGCGCACATTAGTACCTTAAAGGTATATCAGTACCTAAAGTAAATGGTGCATGTAGTATTTAGTTTGAAAGCATACCACCAAAGTGAAAGCTTTTATAACATTTATTACATCTATTATTTTTACAGAATAATTAATGTACATGAAATTGTTAGCGCAAACGTATTTGTGTGTGCCTTGTTTATCTATAAATGGTACATATTAGTAGTTCCAAAAATCTCCATATTTGCACCTATTTTGAAAGATTTTAGCATTAGTTCTCCTAAAAAACTGTCTGACTCACCATCTATCCTCTCTCTCGCTCCCTCCCTTTCCCAGATTAAACATGTCGTCATCATCTAGATGCTGCGCAACAGGGGTGTTCGTCCTCCCCTCGCTCCTTCTTCTGCCCCTTTTCCTTTCTCTCGTTTGTGGAGTTCAAGGGGCCACCCTAAGAGAGCATCGCCTGAGCGGAAGTGAACCCGCCTCTTACGGACTCACGTCCCAGATCCATCCTCCTCCGAGTGCCGAGATGCTGAGAGCTCTACGTTACATCCAAAGCCTCAGCCAGAGAACCCCACCTGATCTTCTCGATGACGAGCGCCAGCACGACACTTCAGACGACATGGAGAGCGTTCGCTCCATGCTGCAACTGGCAGCTCCTGCCCGGATGGATAGGGGCATGGAAGAAAGCGAGGAAAGCGAGAACGCTAAAACTGAAGAGTTGCTGCAAGCGGTGCTCACCACACTACAACAGACCGAGGAACACATGGTGCCCCAAAAAACCTCACAGAAGGTCACTGCACCATCTCAACCTCGATATGCCGTCCACCCCTTCCCAAGAACAAAACAACAACTAGAAGTGGAAACTTCACCTGAGAATTACGGAAGGAGCTCATGGACCAATCCAGATAGCCGGAGGCGGCATCATAAGTTCCCACTCATGTTTGAAGATGATGAGGATCAGGACCAGCCTCTCAAACGGACCAATGAGAACGCAGAAGAACAGTACACACCCCAGAAACTAGCAACTCTTCAATCTGTGTTTGAGGAACTGAGCGGAATATCTGCATCTAAGGCCAACAACAAACGGGAGGATGCTGAAGAAGATGACGATAATGATAACGACTTGTACAGGCAGAGGAAGATGGTCTTGGAGGATATCATGGGAACTGATGAATGGGCGCCTCTGGAAGACCAAACAGAGGATGAAGAGGAAGAAAGAGAGGGGCATAAACACAACCTTGAGGATGATGAGCAAGAGGTGGATGAAGAAGATGATGATGTCAAGAGATCCAACCAACCCAACTGGTTCCAGACACGAAAAGAGGAGGAGCCTGAGGACATCGCAAAGCTTTTGGACTACTATCTTCTGCAAATCCTAGAAAAGAAAGAGCAGGAACAGCAGAAAAGGCAAGAGGCCAGCACGAGCGAGCAAGAAGGCGACCGAGAGGTGGAGAAGAAAGATGCGGATGAAGACGAAGATGAAGAGGAGGACGACAAGGAGGAGAGAGAAATTAAGCCCATGCACAGCCCATTCCCTGAGTCTTTGTCCCAGATCATTAAAATCTCACAGAAGCTACAAATCCCACCAGAGGAAGTTCTCGAGCTTCTCCAGAACGACAAGCAGAAGGACTTATTGAGAATCCCAACGAAGTCACGTATGCCGTACGCAACCGCTCAGAAAACCTTTGCCACCGCACCTCACCGACGACCCATCGAGGCATCACAGGGCAACAGCCTCGCCCAGGACATCATGAACCTCCTTGAGCTGGTGAACGCAGCGCAACAAAACAACAGACCAGCGCAAGTGAAAACGTCAAGTTATTATGAGAGGGAAGCCAGCAGGGATGATTACGACGACACTGCCGGTGAAGAAGACGAACTTGCCAATTACCTGGCGTCGGAAATGTTCGCGCATGGACAGAGACGTGCACGTCTGACGCCATCACGTGACGAGGATCAGCCCGCGTACGAACGTGCCGACTACTACGACAAAAGCGCGCCAGAAAAAAGACCCGCGAATCACGAGAACCCAGCGGCGGGATTAGACAACAACACAATGCTGCAAATCCTGCGGTATCTGGATCCGGAGAGCAACGATGCCGACGAAACAGACTCTGAGGGGAAAACAGTCCCTGAAATGTAGATAACGATTCTATTCACGGTTTGAAGTTTGTCATATAATAAAATATTTTGAAACAAATATATCCCCCAATTGCGTTTAGTCAACGTAGTGCTCCAGCTTTTCCCATTTCTTGTTCTGTATAGCGGAAGAAAGAGTATTTTAGTAAATCCAATGAATTTGTTTCTTACATAGCGAATAGAACAATGTAAAAAGTAGCTGGCTTTACCTCTTCAACATATGAACACACACAGATTTTTTCCCCCTCTTAACAACGCCAGTTGTTTTCAGTTTCAGTATCTTGTGCGTGATGAGGTCATGTGTGACGTGGCAGAGGTAAATAAAGCATTTGTTCACAACGTGGTCCTCTGTGTAATGCTTTCTCACTGCCGAACAACCTCTGCAACCTTTACATGACATGCAATCTCTTTTTTTGTTTGTTTTTTGGTGATTGGTTTTTGTTTCATATGCAACCAGGGTCATAAAAACCATGAAAAATTGATTTCAAATGCATGTATAGAATAAGCTGCATTTATGCTATTACAATCCATACATTCTCACAAAACTCTCAACTGTTATTAAAAGGCATTTTATTATTTAATAATAAAAACTAAATTTCCAGATTTGGGTCAATAGCTTGCCCAGTCCTTGCAACACAACACCTTTAAAAAAAAAAAAAAAAAAAAAAAAAAAAAATAAGTTTCAGCTCAATCTAGGATCTGACTGATAGTTATTAAACAGATTGTCTGCACAAAATAAAAAATAAAATTTACTGCACAATGACCAGACACCAGAGGGCTAATTTCACAGTGTATTCAAATATTCCACATGTACATTACAGTTTAAAAATACGTTTTTTCAAAATAGTTTCTTCAAAAACTATTACAACTTAGAATAACTGTTTTCTATTTGAATATATTTTAAAACGTAATTTATTTCTGTGATGCAAAGCTACATTTTCAACATCATTCTGTCTTCAGTGACACACGTTTCTTCAGAAATCAAGAATAACATTTATTTAAAAACGTTTTGAACATTATGAATGTCTTTACTGCCAAGTTTGATCAATTAAACACATTCTTGATACGTTTAAAAAAAAATACATATACTGACTCCATTAGTGCACATGAGTGTCTCCATGATAGTCTTAAACCAAATGTGCTACATATTAAACTCAGTTTACGAATATTCTCACTCTAATATTCTTCTCACTATCTCAAAAGTAGTTTGAAATGCTTACTAATGCTTGTTAGTGCTGCTATTTCAGTGTTGTGACTTTGTATGGAAGCTCAATTAAATACATTCAGCATATAAAGTTCTTGTCGTTGTGTCTTTGAGGAGTGATGGCTGTAATGATCTGAACATGTTCCTTCAGTATGTGGGTTTGTTTACATATTCCTCCATTGTCTGTCAAAAGATGAGGACAAAACACAATGTCTTTGAGTTATATTTGACCAGTGTAAGAATTCAAAACATATATTCATGAGGTTATAACATTCATAAATACCTCTGTAATAATTTATTTGAAAAAAACAAACAGTCAAGCAGACAGATTCAGGTTGTGTACATATACCGTAGTACACACATTTGTGAGAAAATGATGAATCACTGCCTCAGTGTGTGTGTGCGGGTTTATGTGGTTTATGAGGACACAAGTTTGTATAATGACATGGGTATGACATAGGTATTACAATA
>JAUMHQ010000075.1:14736414-14757746 GCA_032361165.1 Enteromius paludinosus | reverse complement strand
ACGGTAATCTTTGTTGGCGCGGAGGGATTTTAAACATTCAAGTAGTACCGGCTATGCGTTATTACTTTGGAGCGGTTTTTATTCGAAAAGAACGAACCTGCAAATGTCTCAACTGACCAATCAGAATCTAGCATTTCAGAGAGCAGTGTAATAAGTAAGGGATAATGTGCAGGCAGCCGGTATCGCAGAAATAAGCCCCGACAGTGTCGCGTCGGGTCTTGTATCACGCTGAAGGGGCTTATTTCGCGATAACTTCCGGCTGCCTGCACATTATCCCGCTTATTACACGGCTACTTGCCACATAAGTAAAAAAACTGGACATGAATATGAATTTGAAACATTTTATTGCGATATTTGTTTTGCATTAACATTTTATCCTTCCGCGAAACGATAGTACCACGTGACTAACAATTCAAACGTTAGTGAGACAATTCATAACATCTACATGTGAATATATAATAACGGATGCATTTTAGTTATTTACAAGTATTAAATTGCACCTTATGTTGTCACAAGATGGCGCCAAACGGTAATCTTTGTTGGCGCGGAGGGATTTGAAACAAACAAGCAGTACCGGCTATGCGTTATTACTTTGGAGCGGTTATTATTCGAAAATAATGAACCTGCAAATGTCTCAACTGACCAATCAGAATCAAGCATTCTAGAGAGCCGTTTAATAAGGTGGTTTATCAGCGAGTTACATAGTTGTTCGGGAAACTCACCCCTGGTTTTATTCTTGGTCTGGATCTGGAGGTCTGTTCAAAGCAACCCTGCTCATGGAGACCAGAAGTCATCTCATTAATTTTAGAAAATATAATGAGAATCATTATCACCGCCATCTATAAAGATACAAAGCATTAAAGTGCCTCTATTGTAGATTTCTGAAAATGATCTTTCATAACAGAGCTCTAAGTGACGGAAAACATCCTGCAAAGATTAAAATCTGAAAGTGCGTGTATGAGGTTATCGTCTCTAAATAGAAAGAATTGACATTAAAATGAATCATTTTTAAAACGAACCCCAAGCCTTCATGTTGAGGTCAACATGAAACAGCATATTGCATGCCCCTTGTTGGTCTGAATGAAAATGCAAATTCATTCTTTGCTGCTAGATGATGCTTTTGGAAAATTAATTCACTGAATGAATGGTTTGGAAGTCATTGAGCAAATAAGATAAGAAAATGAAAGTGTTTTTGACTTTGTATTCATGTCAAACTGTTTTTGGGGACTCTCAAAACTAAAATATGAACCTTTCATTACCCATAATCCAAGTCCATCAGACCAAACACACAGCTGCCAGCCTTTGGTAGTGGTTCTGACTCAAATCTAAAAGTTCAAATGCTATACTTGTGCTGTCTTGTTTCAACAAACTATTCAGAGACGTCATGCTTTCTGTTATCTCAGTCTTCTTTCTCATCTAATCACACACGTCTGATCTGACCAGATGACTCTCGCCGGCTGGAGGAGAGAGGAATCAGAAGACATTACTGAAGACAGAAACACAGCTGGGTCCAGATCATCACCTCTGCCCGTCCTCCAGCTGGACCAGATGAGAACACAACTGATGTACCGCAGGAGGAAATTCAACATAAAAGGTCAAAGAAATTTGCCCCGCTTTCTGTCGTCCTTCTTTCTCTATCCGTCTGTCATCTGCTGCTCAGTTTAATAGCTCCTCCTGAGCGTCCAGATGCTCCTGTAGTTCCAGCGAGGATTTAAACGGGATTCCTCTGATTATTTGAATGTAGATTTGGCATTTTATTTCTCCATCTGCCTGCCGTGCTCGGCCTCTCAGTTCATTAACTGTTCATTTACACACTCCTCTTTCATCCTGTCTGCTTCTCCCTGGTCTGCGAATGATTGTTTATCATCTCTGATTCAGTTTTTAATTAAAATACTCCTCTGCTGAAAATGTGGAGAGATACGGGCCTGCAGAACCCTCAGGAAAGATGTGCTGGGACTTGCTCTGGTTATCAGTCAATCTGCATTATATTGCTTTTTATTAGTACTCCATCCAAATAAAATGCAGATTTGTGTGCCTTATAATTGTGTTTGCAGGCAAGTCTCATGCAGACCAAAAAAGTAAACAGGAAAAATGAATGAATGCTGGACGTTTTATTTTTAGATCACCCTTGTGTCATTCCAAACCCATAAGACCTGGGATCTGGGATCATTTCAGTTGTGTTGCAGTCTATGGAGGGACAGATAGCTCTCTGATACAGTATCATCAAAAAATATCTTAATACGTCACACAGACAGAGACCACTCCCACAATAGTTGATTGACAGCAGCGTGTCACACAGACTGAACTGGTGTTTTATCTCAGACCCGCCCTGAGTGAGCCGTCATCAGCAGTGTTGTCAGATTGGGAAGTCTTTGGAGGGTGGACAAAATTTGGGCGGGTTTTGGGTCATTTGGGTGGTTTTCAAACATATGGATAATACAGACTAATTAGTTAACATACACGCTCAAGTGTGCGTGCCGGCTTACCATCATCACAACGTTATTAAACACACTGCAAAGACTACTGGTGCTGATGCTGACATCTCCCTCAAAACGTGAATTACACCTGTTGAGGGAGAGATGACATGAAGACTCTTATCACGGCAACTTTAAAATCAGAGCACAGTTAAATAAAAATCTATAGAAACCCGTATTTTCTTTCATACGGTTCAGATTAGTATTGAAATCTGCTGGACTTCTTACTGTCGACTGTGCAAAGTTATGTATAACGTTCAATATAAACTTCAAAGACTTCCTAGTTCTGTGTGAAATTATAGAGTGAAAGGTAAGCGCATTAAATTGTAATTTTTTTAATTTATTATGTCGGATTATAATGCAGTATGCATTAATGCATTATAGTTTTGACTCTCATGGTGTGTGCATGATCACTATATTGGATATTTTTTGCAGTAAAATTCTGACTGTTGATTTGCATATTTTTCATATTTGGTAGGCTAATTCTCTTTAATCTATGTTCTCCGATTTATTTAGCAGTATGTTTATATTGTTTTGTCATCATAATTTTGTTTTATAGTGTTAAAAATGCCGTTTATGAACCACACATTATATTAATAGCTAAAAAATTGGGCGGTTTTTGGGCGGGTATTTGTGAGCTTTTGGGCTGGAAATCGTCAATCCAGTCTGGCAACACTGGTCATCAGACCGAGACGCAGAGACAAGCAAGACTTTTGTTGTTGAATGTATTAATGAACATAGCAGTAGTTATTTACCCCCGACATCTGAGTGACTGAAGACGCAGAGGATTAACGTTACGTTTGGTTCTGAAGGGAAACGCTCCCTTGATCAACCGAAATGTGTTTATGTTCACTTGAATCATTCATGATCCAGCCTCACCTACAGAAGCAGTGAGTATAATGTCTTTTAATGAATCTTTGTGAATCTCCATTTCTTATAATGTGCTAATTAACAAGTTTCACTATGAATACGGCTAAAATAAGATCCTCTGAGAGCGCTTTGGAAAAGAGGGGCGGAGTCAGCGGAGCTCGTGAAGATTTAAAGGGGAAGTACACAGAACAGAGTGATTTTTAAAGAGCTGTTTATGACAGGAGAAAATTATCTTTGAGAAATTTTAAAACAAACTATATTACAAACTTTCCATCAAGATCATAAAGAATCATAAAAGGCAGTGGAAAATTGGCTTTGTGTATGACCTCTTTAACTTCTAAACACAACTTGTAATTGAGTAAAGCTGGCATATCAGATTCGACCTGCTGATTCCAACTAACCTCTGTTCTGTCATTTTTGTGCGCAGTCCGCCTGATCTTGAGACTAAAGGAAAAGAAATGTAATGTGAATGTTTTTTTGAGCACACTAGAAGTGTAATACAGTATTTATGATTGTGGACACAACATTTCTTATGTGAATCCATCAATTTGTCTGACCGGTTAAATCATGCAGGAATCGTTGATCTCACCAAGAGATAAATGACAGCAATATAGTCAATTAAATCACTTTAATAGTCAAACAGATAAAATCCATAAAGTCTGTCTGTGCGAGAGCTGCGCAGACGCCATATCGGAGACAGTGGCGTATAATAGCGTTCTCCAGGCCATGACGGAAAGATTAAATATCAAACAAGCATCTCAGAGGACCCCAGTCTTTGATAAGATGGCACTAATAAAATAAAGCCTAAAAATGACTGGAGACTTGTTATCAGATGGAGTTTTACAGAGAGAGGATGAAAGAGAACTCAGAGGAGGTGAAGAGACATCTACAGCATATGGCCTTTATGAGACACACAGCTGCTTGATGGAGGGACACTAGAGGAAGTGCTCTGGCATCCTTCCTGTCTCCTCCTGGTGTCACCTCATTTGATGCCCCCGTGAGAGAGCTGCTCCAGATGTGCCCACAGCTGCTGATGTCTCTGCACACCTGTGCTTTACCACCAAACCCAACAGACCACCGTAACATCAACCACGCTCCTCCAGGTGAGATTGTGACTGATAAACAGGGATTTACAATCAATATTTGATTACACTTTATTTTGATGGTCTACTTTAGACATTCTAATTCTCTTTATTTTTCGCTACATGTCTACTGACTCTCAGAGTAGACTGTTTAGGTTTAGGGTTAGTAGAATAAGTTGACATGTACTTGTTTCTCATAGTATGTTGTGGACTCATCAAAATAAAATGTTACCCAATGTTTTATATATTTTTGTGCTTTAGTTCTGTCTTCATCTGGCACATTCAACACCGACAGTCAGTTGAAGAATTTAATTGTTTCTAGATAATTTGGCCTAATCAGGACATTTCTTTGAGGCCTAACAGAATACTTTTATTATAGATTTGCCATGTGTTTTGAAATATTTTAAAGGATAGATGGAATTTCAGAAAGATTTAGAATCTTTCTTTAAATAAATAATTCTTAATAAATGCAGGAAAATTAAAAGAAAATAATTCCATTAATTTAGAAGTGGTGAAAACCAGGGGTGGCATGGTAAAAGTTTATAACTTTATGACCATTTTTAACATACTGGAGCATCGTTTGTGTGATTATTTGTTTTCTTTTGCTGAAAATAAATGAGGTGAATAAAATAAATAAATAGATAAAAAAATAAAGGGTTCTTGTACTGTTTGGAGATCCCTTACCATTTTATGCAAAAGTTTTGGCGCCCCTTGCAGAATCTGTGAAAAATGTTGCAGATTATACAAAATGCCTGATATTTTTATTTTTGTTTGTTTAGTATGTCCTGAGTAAGATATTTACACAAAATATGTTTACACATAATACACAAGACAAAAAAATTAAATATACAGTGTAAAAAAAACATTTAAATAACCCCCCCCCCCAAAAGTTTGGGAATTTGTTTCTTAAAACTGTGTACGGTTACCTGGATGATCTGCGACAGTCCCTGCCTTGTTTGTTCTGAACAGTTAAACTGAGCACTGTTCTTGAGAAAAATCCTCCATGTGCTGTAGATTCTTCAGTTTTCCAGCATCTTTTGCTTATTTGAAATCTTTCCAACTGTGACTGTATAATTTTGAGATCCATCTTTTCACGCTGAGGACAGTTTAGGGACTCAAACACAACTATTAAAAAAGGTTCAAACATTCACAGAAGCTCTAGAAGGACGCACAATGCATTAAGAGCCGGGGGGTGAAAACTTTTTACATTGGAAGATCTTAATTTGTCTTCTAGAAACAAAACAATATCTTCTGTCGCAACAAAAAAAAATCAAAAAAATTAGAATACTTTGAACATATTCGACCTGTTAAAAAGTTTTCACCCCCTCTGCTCTTAGTGCATCTTGTTTCCTCCATCACAGTGATTTCACAGAACATTTGAAGATCTTTCCTGATAAACTCTTCAGTGTTTTAACAGTGCTTTTCTTTGCAGAAGTTTAGTTCCCAGATGTCTGGACTGTGTTGTTTTTGATTTAACAGTGTTTCATTGTTCATGTGACTCTACATGGTAAAGCTTTTCCTTGTGTATATACAGTATTTCATATATTTGAGAACACTAATAGATTTGGTCATTTATTTAGCGAATTATTGTAAGCCTATAGTGAGAAGCAACATGACCACATTCACAATTTTACTATACTGTAGCTCCATAATCTGCTGAGTGACACATAATATTCATTAAGGATTGTAGATTTTATCTGTCAGGACTTGTTTGGATGTTCAGAAGTGTATCTCTATGTCAAGTGGTTACAGGTCTGAAAATAAAGAGGGTTTAGAAGTAGAATATAGATTAGAAACATGATTTCTTTCTGTGGTAGAACATGCACTGATGAACTGGTGTAGTTTTCAAAGTAAGACCAGGATAGTTAATAGTCATGGTCTTCAATGTAAATGTGTGCCAAGAGAATAAAGAGTATCTCAGGATCTAGCGTATGTGCAAAAAACTGAAATTACTATTCAAAGAACATGGAGTTTCCATGGTTACACCCCAACCCCCCCACCCCCACCATGACACACACACACACACCGAAACCCAGAGGGGTGCAAGACTGAACTCTGATGGCAGGGGTTTTCCCTCCACTGTGTCTTTTTTTTAATTTTTATCATGATATTCTGCTCGTTACATTACAGTTCTGTAAGGTGAAGGTTTTTTTTCTCACAGATCTCCCTCTCTCTCTCTCTCTCTCTCACACACACACACACACAGAACTTCACATGTTGCGTGCTCTATATACTGATACTTAATCAGTATGATATCTTGATACTTAAGTACATTCAAAATCAAGTATTTAATAGATTGATGTTTTATTGCTGTACTTGTATTCAAGTATCAATAATATGAAAGGGTTACGCCACTACAAAATGAAGATGTTGTCAGTAATCGCTTACCCCCATTTCGTTCCAAACACGTAAAAGCTTAATTCATCTTCAAAACACAATTTAAGGTATTTTTGCTGAAAACCGGGAGGCTTGTGACTGTCCCACTGACTGCCAAACAATCTTCTCTGTCAAGGTACAGAAAACCCTTTAATTTTGTCAATTTAAACCTTAAAATGTGATTATTTTTATTATTTACAAAAAATAGCATTGTTAATGCATTCCGTTTCACTCAGCCTGAGTGTGTCTTGATCAGTCCGTCAGCTTTCAGCCAGAGCGTTTTGTGATTTTGTTCTCTATTGATCTCAATTTCATACCTACACGTGTGTGTGTGTGTGTGTGTGTGTCACTGATATGTGTTTGCTGGTGCTTGATCTATTATGTGACTGACAGTAAATATTGGGGTCAAATCTGAGCTTCGTCATACTCCTAATGTCTGTACATGCGTGTCAGATGCAGCTTTTCTCATTACTGCACGTGTCAGAGATGCTTAAACTCCAGATGAGTGATCACTGCGGTCTACATGTGAGTGTGTGGGACTCAAGCAATCACACACACATCTGCAGCAATGCATGTGTGCATGAGTAAGATGCTAACACACACGTGCATTCACGCATCAAACACTGTAAAAAATTTCAAGCGCTTTCAACTAATTATTATTTAGTAACAAGTACCACAGAAATGTTTACGTCGAGTCAATTTCTGACTTCAAAGTGTTATCTGAATTGTTTTTTATTAGTTGGTGAACTAGTTTTATAGTCCACTCAAGAAAAATGTTTTCATTAGTCAACCGTTTAGAGACTGTAGCAAGTTATGTCAATTACAATTTATCAGTTGATCGTATCACTCGATGTTTTGTATGTTACCTCAACTAGGATTTACTACATAAACACAGTTCAAATAAATATTAAAAATGATTAACTGGTGTTTAATCATTAAGATACTTTACAACACTCATAACAATATCCATTAAAACATGTTTCATACAAACTAAACATGCAGGAATTTAAAAAATGGATGGCCTAAGGGTCAGTAAACAGCAAATTATCATTTGTGGGTGACATATCCCTTTAAAGCTCCAGGTGACAAACGCTACATCTGTAATACAACTGCAAAATTCACTTTAACCTGTTAAACTCTACAGTTTGTTGTGCCTTGAATTTTTAACCCTTTGTGTGCACCAATAACACCATATGTGGTACCATTTTAAAGCTTAGAATCTCTATTTTATGCAGATATGAATCACTTTGTATATTTGTTTTACTGTACCAAAGTTACACTATCACCTCAGTCATGGTATTGAAGATGAAGAGTGCACTGGATATTCACTAACCCCACCCACAATCCCTGCCAGACCTTTCCATTAGGCCACGATTGCCCCCCACCTCTATTGTCAATGCAGCTTTACAGAGTCAAACAGGAAAATAATCTGACAATAATGCAAGAGGACATTGTTGTCAGTGATGATTTATGCCAGTGTTGACATCATCCAGTTTAGCTCTCTTCCAATAATGTCTGTGCAATTAGCCAAGTGTCCCCAAATAAGCAGAGGGCAGTTCTTCTGGCCAGATCAAACCAGCATGGCGTGGTTTACTTCCAACACAGGTCAGATTGAGCAGAGGACTTGTGTCTTGTTCTCATGGTCTTGGTCTCAAGTTACCTTAAATAGCATCATTTTAAAAATAAATTTGTGCAGATTTAATATAATATGTCTTCTCAACCAAGCCCAAGCAATGAAATTTGTTCAACTAAAATATTTTTGGCCCTTAAAACATTTTGGCCCGGTTTCACAAACGGGGGTTAGCTTAAGCCAGGACTAAGCATTGGTTAAATGAAGCAACTTTTACAAAAATGCCTTATAAGAAAATATTACAGGAGTGCATCTTAACACAGAACAATGACACTGAGATGTTTTAAGATATGTATTCATCTGAGACAGCTCAAACATGCATTTTAGTCTGGGACTAGCCTTGTCTGTGAAACTGGGGGTTTGTTAATTGGATTTTTTTTTACAGTGAATGCACTTTAAAATCCTGCAGTATGCATCAACAATTATGTTTCACTTTTGTTGTGACTGATTTATGAGTGAAAACATTTGTAACAGCAGCTATATGAACGTGTGATTGTTAGCTGACCGTCACTCTTACTGTCTTTTTAATGCACACACATTTATTTTTAATACACTATCAAGTGATGTTGTTTGTAATTTTACCCGCGATAATTCACTGACCAGTTTCTATGCTCTTTTCTGCTCCAAATGGAGTATTTACAGATCATCTCCATTTCTAATGTTTATTAATGCTGCAATGCTAAGTATTTTTCTCTCATTTCACTCTAAAAGTCACAATGACCTTTTTGATTTTCTTAATCCTGTGGTGGAAACAAACTTTCTACATTGACAATAGAAAATAAACCTTTTTGTTTATGGATTTTCAGAACTTTTTATTGAAATAATACACTTAAGAATAAACTGTTAGTGTTAAATTAAATGAAAACATATTATAGTTTAAATTCACATAAATGCAATTAGTGTTTTTTGAGCCACTTAAGTACATCTTAATTTGTGTAATTTCAAATGTAACAACATGTAATTTCATAATTCAGTTGTTTTTGAAATATTGTGTACTGCTGATTGTACTGACAAACATTTATGCTAAACTGAAATATATATTTTAATGTTCAAATACACCTTTATAATAATTCTGCAGTTTAAAATATATTAACTTTAAATGTAGTTTCAAACAGTTAAATTATAATCAAGTACATGTGTGTTAGTATGTCGGTCAGCATTGAAAAGCACGCAAAAGATTGCATAAAACTTAAATTAGAGCTTTACTTAAATTGAACTTAAAACTTACATTTAAAATGTAAAAGTGTGCACTTAAGCCATCTTATTTTAAAATTGTATCAACAAGTAATATTATGTAATGTTACATAATAGCAAGTTATATTAATTGTAATATTATTTTTTACTTTTAACAATAAAGTATATTTAAACAATATTAACATTACTGCGTGATTAAGATTTTAAGTGCACTACAAGGGCACATTCAACACAATTAAGCACTGTTAACCTTTTTGGTTTTTCATTTTTGCATTTTGTACTTTTTTATTATGAGTGAATAAATACATTTAAACAAGGTTTGCAGAAAGCGAAATGAAACATTGTGTTGTCAGATATTTCATTTGTTACAGTGAGCTCAGTATAATATAATATATGATGGTACATATTTATTTTAAGGACTGCTGAAAACTTCTAGCTTATTACAGAAGAGAAAGGGGGAAAAAGGGCAAAACCTTTGAAAGAAGAAAAGTGTTTCTTGGTGACAGGAAGACCTTATTCTCCGGCAGACTGTGAAAGCCTGTCAGAGCTGAGCAGGTCTGGGATGATGTCAACTATTCCCAGAATTCAGTTCACCTCCTCATTTAAAACATCCCAGAGAGAGAGAGAGAGAGTTGACGAGGCAAGGGCTGTAATATGATTGATGGACTAAAACATCTCTCAGTAATTGAGACCAAAAATGAATCTACTTCTTTCAATTCTGAGAAATTTAACCTGCTATTGAATACGATACAAGATGAGGCAAACAAGAAGAACTGAGCTGAATGCCAATTCATATCCATCACAAGATGAGGATTAATGCATCTCAAACTAAAGTGTGCTGACAATTGCATTGCGTAATATATATATATATATATATATTAGTAATCAATTTTAGGAATAAATCTGAGGTAACTCATGCAGTAAAAGTAAGTACACTATATATGACATGATCTGGAGTATGAAGATGCAAGTCTGTCTCTATTTCTTATTTTATTGTATATTTGTATTATTTATTTGTATTTTATTTTTATGCTTTCCAGTTATCACCAAAGTATACAAGCCAAATGCCAAATCCTAAAATTAAGATTT
This sequence comes from Enteromius paludinosus, assembly GCA_032361165.1. Lineage (NCBI taxonomy): Eukaryota > Metazoa > Chordata > Actinopteri > Cypriniformes > Cyprinidae > Enteromius > Enteromius paludinosus. The sequence goes on along the minus strand of JAUMHQ010000075.1, from coordinate 14,747,031 downwards.
ATACTTGAGTTGCATACAAATATACGTTTATTTGAATTACACAGTTTTAACATAAGGGTCAAGCCTGGTATCCAGTAACCAAAATAGTAGCATATATGGAACACATTCTGACCAAGCTCGGTATTCTATTAGAATTTCCACCCTATTAGTTTCACATTCCACACTCTTTAAAAACCTAACAGGGTGGAAGATTGTGAGCTAAATTAGCTGTAGTTTTTCAGTGGTCAACATTAACTCTCTAACCTTCTACAGATGAACATAACATTTATAATTATGTTAGACTTATTTTATTTTTTTGATCGTACAAACATTCGCCATAATATAACAGGGTTGAACTTTAAGAGTGGGACAAGCAGAACATTAAAAAAAAAATTTTTTAAAAAAAAGTAGGCGTGAGAGGTGAAATTTACCTCCATTTGTACAGTTGAATTCCAGCAGGAAAAAATAAACATTGTCACTTCTTGAAATTATCTCAGTGGAATTGTAGTCTATTTTGGAAGACGAGAAAGTACATCCTAACAGGGTGGAAAATGATTTGGGACACACTAAATATAATTTAGTTTTTATCATCCCATGGTTTATGTTTCTAGTGGAAGTTGATTACTTTGCACTGAGGACATGTTCAAATTGAACACATATATCAATTAAAAGGTTTGTAAAAATCCTAAATAATATTTTTTATGTCTATTATCTCTGCTTAAGTGATAAATCAGACCTAATGGGCCGGTTTCCCGAACAAGGTTTAAGACTAGTCCTAGATTAAAATACATGTTAAGAGCTGTCTAAACTGGAAAAGGCTTGCACTGAGATATCTTAAAATACATCATTGCCATTGTTTGGTCTTAAAATGCTCAAGGATAATGCATTTTTGTAAGACATGTTTCCAAAAATTCTTAAATGTTCTAAATTAGCGAAGGTCTAGTCCTGGCTTAATCTAATCCCTATCGGGGAAACCGGCCCATAATGCAATTTCTTATAAATGTGTGACTGTTTTAGACAAAATATGAGTATGTACATCATAGAAACAGAAAAGTCACTGTATAACAGGAATGACCCATAAACTTAATGTGATGTATATTTGTCATACAAACACTACATGTACATGTGTAATATAGAAACTGTTTTAAATACACAATAACAGGCTTTATGCATGTATCATCAATAAATTTAATTTGTTTCAGTCTGATATACTTTAACTGGTTATGACCTATTACGCAGCAAGTCTTATTTTATGTTCATGTTTTTGCAATTGAACAGATTTGAATAAATGTATTATGATTATGAAAATATGATTATTTAAATAAATTCAACTACATTCAATATGACTGACAAATGTGCATCAAATTAAGTTTACTGGTTTGTTTGATGAAGGCATGCAAATGCAAATCAGTAGTTTTCAAATAAATGAATCTTACATTTAGTGTACTTGTAATGCATAGCATGTGAATTTAAGCCTGAAAGACAGCAGTGATAAAGTTTTCTGTGAAGCTGGAGAGAACTAAATTAGTAAAAGAGGCATTTTACAAACATAACCAAATCATAAATATCATTAATCAAGGGCAATAAAACGCTCACGAGATCTAGAAGCAGAAGCATGTGTATCGTGTCAGCCCATCACATCAGAGCGGGAGAGGGAAAATTACTCTTTGACCTGCTGGTCATGCTCTAGTTTGCATATCAAATGAATTCTCCTCCCTGTGTGTCGGGTCAGAGCTGAGCTGACCCAGAATATCTCACAGCCAATTTATTTCATTAGGAGCCGTGAGACCGGGATCAAACGTCCTGATCGAACACACACACACAGACACAGATCTTCTGTAGCTTAGTGTTTGATGCAGTCCAAAATCAACGACTAGTGATAATAGTGTTATCTGAACTATGAACTATTTGCCAACTGTTTGCAAGCTTTTCATGAATCCTGGCAATATCCTTTTTTTTTTTTTTTATATATAATATGATGCTGGTGTTCAATAAATGTCTCTGGAGTGATGTGTTTGAGCTGATGTTGCGAAGAGGGAACGCACTCATTTATTTTATTAAAGATTATGTTTATTAATACTTTAACTCTGAACTCTTCTGCTGTATACTGGGTAATTACAGGGGTATTTACAGGACATCATCATATATGCTCTAATTATATAGATATCATTGACAATCGATAAATAAAAGAACGAACATTAGTAGTGTTTAAAACAAAGGACGAACATTAGTAACATTAGTAGTTTCTGCAGGTCTAAAAACTCATTGGACCTTCCACAAATTGAGGCCTTAAATCAATGCAGCAAGGCTTCAGTTGAAAATTCATGGCATTATATGTTACATGTATTGCCAAGAATGCCTAATGTCTTGTTTTTCTAATACAAATATCTAAACATCTATTAATCAAGATACATTCACATGAGTAGCCAACTGAACACACAAAGTCTTGTTTTCTGAAGAATTGAAGAAAATGTTTAAAACAAGACCGAATATCTTTCAATGAGTAATGAAAAGTGGTTTTCCCTTTGATTTAAGTTGATTTTTCTCAGCCCATTGGCAGATATTTGTTGTTCAGAAATAAAAGTACCTTGATTTAAGAATCTTCAGACATTTTTTGCGCTGACAAGCATTGTAAAGATACAGTAAAAGTTATTTCCATATGCTTTTTTTGTTTGTGTGAAATGAAAAAAGTAACTGTATTTTTGCAATTTGAAGTGTATCGAATACAAGACATTTACATTTCGACGCCAAATTAACATATTTATTACATTTTCTTACATTTACTTTTGGAAAACCTGCAGAAACCCCGTTTTGGAAACATCTGCAATTGCTTGTACCAGAAATGTTCAAACTTCATATTTTTAAGACCTGCATACATAATTCATGAACATCCTGACTTAAAAGAAGAAGAAAAATAAGAAATATATATATAGAGTTACGCTTTGCTCGGTGGGTGATAATAAAACATTTGTAATTTATTGGATTTGCTTATTCAGCCCATTGGTGTTAATCAGTAGAAATATGGATTAACAGCAAAGCAGGTCAGTAAAACGATAATTTAATTAAAGAATGGACAGTAAAATACAGCATTGGCCCTTTGGGGCTTTGATTCGGCAGGAACCTGAAGTTCTCGTAAAGTTCAGCAGATGGACTTCTCACCGCTGTTTCTTTCTCTTAAAACATTTTCTGCTCTGCAGAGTGTTCGATAAGTCTTGTTACCATGGAAACCGAGACACAGCGACAGGGTCGCCTCTCCGGCGCTGACACAGATAAACGGAGACGACAGGAGACGTGAATGAGAAGACACATGGATGGAAAGACTTGAAAGAGTCAGGATGAGGTTGAATGGAGACCCTCTGGAGATGTTCTTCAGGACCTGAAACACGCGGAGCAGGTTCCTCTGCTGCTGGACTCCTGCTGCGGTGAGATGGTGTCTGCAACCTCTGACTGCAGCAGATCATTCTCATTAGTTATAATGTGCTTCACCAGACAGTGTGCGGCCTCATCTATATTAATATTCTCCTGAAGAGAGAGAGAGAGTACCTTTCTTGTCAGTGTTCACACACCTCGTCTCTGGCTGTGACTGCATTAATTAGCTTGTGAATATTCATGATGTACTGTAGCCGAGGGACTGTGAGTCAGCAGAAAGTGTGTGAGCGCTTTTGTCAGCTCTAATGATCTTCACACACAAACTCACCTGACTCACTACAAATAACCGAGAAGGTCAGACAGCATTTACTGTCTCTCAATAAAATAGCTCATCCAAAAAATTAGAATTCGGTTATCATTTCCTTCCTTGGAGCACAAAAGGAGAAGTCTAACAGCTCGTTCGCTTTATATGCACTACTCCTCGAAAAGGTTGAGGTTTATTCAGAGAGGACGCATTAAATCGATTAAAGGTTGCAGTAAAGACATTTATAATGTTTGAAAGAGATTTCTCTTTCAAATGAATGCTTACGATTCATCAAAAACGCTGAAAAATAGAATGTATGATTTCCACAAACAAATTGAAAAATTTTCATAATTGATAATAAGCAGAAATGTTTCTTCGCTGTAAAAAAAATAACAAGTTGAGAAAACTTAAAAGTTTAAGCCAACCAACGGAGAACAAAAACTTTTTTCAGTATTGTGAGATAAAAACTCTAAATTCTCTTTCTTTTCCCCACCACAGAATAAAATAGGAATTTTATTTCCAGAATTACAAGTTAACATCTCATTAACATCATCAGTTTATATCGCTCAATTCTGAGTTTATCTATTTATATTGTCAAAAGTTTTTTTCTGCAATGGAATAAAAATACAAAGGTTTAACATCTCTTTATTTAAAAACTCTTATTTGAAACTCAATATTGTGAGAAAAAATGTTAGCATTATGAGATAAAAGGCTGCATTGTCATCTGTCAACCAATTAAACCGCAAACCAACAGAATCCAAACTAGATCATCTACCATGACCTTTCACTTGACATTTTAACCTCTGTGCACATCCCACTCTGGATATCTGAAGACTAAGAAAACTTTTTTAAGTGATTCATGACGTACCTTGGCTGAAGTTTCAAACCATCCCACGAAGCCATTCTCCTGGCAGAACTGATCCATTTTGATGCCGTTGTTAGTGAGAACATCTCTGCCCTGATCACACTTATTGGCGAGCAACACAGCCGCCACGTGATTGCCATTGGATAAACTCAACTTGGCGTCAAGATCCTCCTTCCACTTGGTCACCGCCTCGAATGTCGATGGCCGAGTGACGTCAAAAACGATGAAGGCACCCATGGCCTCTCGATAATACACCCGCGTCATGTTCCCGAAACGCTCCTGGCCTGTGGAAGAAATCGAACAAACAGCAGTCTTCTGTAAATACCAGCTATATAGGTCATGAACATACATACATTTCACCGTGACTTCATGGTGATCACGGCAGAACACAAAGACAACAAAGAGAGGTTTATTTTCAGATGAAGCCTTGGGTGAATGCGATAGAATTTCAGTCTTTCTGCTTTTTCTCTTCTCTGATTCACGTGATCGTACTTTCAGATTCTTGTACACATTTCCAAGGGTCCGAACTAAAGCCTGGATATGTTTAATGAGGAGAAGCACATTCCTACGGCTCATATTGATCAACTTCACTGAGCTCCAGCCTCACGCCGTTAAACTTAAAGCTCAGGGCTCAGGATTAGTGTCAGAAGTTACTGGAGCAGAAGACTGAGAAACTATGAAATCTTCCCACCTAACAGAGAACGTTCTAGAACGAACAGAGTTAGGAATAAACATTTTTCCAAGAACTTTTGAGGGGTTTTTAGTAGCATTCTAAAAATGTTAGCACACAACCATTATATGTTTCTTTCTGAAACATTGTAGTTGTGCATATTTTAAATGGTGCAACTTGTTTCAGAATGTTCAAAGAATATTGAAAAGTAGCATTCCATAATGTTTGCAGAATTCTAAAATGGAATTTTCTCTTAATGTTTATATAAACAAGAAAAATATATATATTTTTTTGTTATCTGATCAAGAGACGTCCAACAGCTGAGAAATAAATGGTTTTTTATATATTTTCTAAAAGGCTTTTCTATGTCAAATGGAAAGACATTCCGTCATGTAAACTTTGAAGTGTTTAAATCCCTTTATAATAGAGATTTGATTTGTGTATTTTCTCTTGGGAACGACTAAATCACGTTTCTCTCTGATGTCCCTGCTCATTTCATCTCCTATTTACAACGGCGTTCCTGTTTTCCTTCTGTTTTTTTTAGTTGGAAATCTCTCTCACATGAGCGACGAACACATGACCGCGCAGAGCGCGCGCGTGAGACACGTTATTCAAAGGAGACTTGACAATAAAACAATGCGGCTACGTAATTAGATTATTACGACATAGGCTATTTGAACACGTTTGGTCCACGTAACATTATAAAGTTATATAAAGCCTTTATTTACACTAAATATACAATGTTAGGCTATATAAAACTGCTAAATTCTAAACTACGTAAATATCTTTTTTTTGGGGGGCATCAGTTTTTAGTATAAAAAATAAATATGTCTATGATAAGTTATTCACAACTTTGTGACAAGTTAAAAGCAATGAAAAATAACGTATAAATACTACGCGCAAAGTTAATTTCAATACAAATGAATGTATTTATAACATTTATTTTGTTATTGTGTTGCTATTATATATTTAGCCCTATTTATTTATATTTCAAATATACTTTAAATAAACCTTAGTTCCAGAAAAGGGTTTATTTCCCCCAAAAAATAAAATAAAATAAAAAATAAATTACCGGCGATGTCCCAGAGTTGTAGTCTGACGGTCTCCTGGTCGAGGTTGAGAACTTTGAGCGCGAAATCCACGCCGATGGTCGCGCGGTAGTTCGGTGAGAAGTTCTGGTGCACGTAGCGCTTGATGATGCTGGTTTTCCCCACACCTAGATCCCCGATCACCAGGATTTTATACAAGTGCTCCTTCAGGTGATGGTTCTGCATGGCTGTGTGAGATGGAGCCGAACATGGACGCGTGTGATCCGCAGTCAGACTCTGAGGGAAGAAACAGAAACGCCCCGCGGAGAGAATAGCGCAACTTGTGACTCGTCAGTCGAGCATGAGACCACAGACGGAGGGGCCTGTCGAAACTTCGTCAGTATGGCAAGTATAAATGTCAAAAAAGCTCACTATTGAACACTAACAAAAAGTAGCCTACTAAATACCGCTCTGAAGTATATAGTTACCATGGTAACGTTATGTGTGAGGATCACGCCATCAACGAATGACGAGTTTAATTCAAATACAGAATTGTGCGAAGATTTAGGAGTAGTTAAGGCCTATAATAGGTTTACACTGAACGTCCGAGAAATATACCTTGGTAATTGCTGCCTGTTAAACCTGATAATAAAGAGGTCATCGTTACAACAAAAAAAATAGATGTGTCTGTATAGGGACATTAACGTACATAGATTGGGATTGTTTTTATACAGAGGTAGTTTCTGCATTTTTTCCCCATTCAGATATGAACATACCCAAAGCAATGTAACTCAGAAAAAAACACATTTGTTCTCAAAATATGATTAACCAGGTACACACAGAATTTTGGACATGGTTTCCTAATTTTCCATACCATTTTTAGACCATGGCACATAGTTAACATCCCAAATGACCACAGCCCACTTGAATTCTAAACTGGCAGAACTAGTATAAAAATCCAGTTCAAATGGACTCAATTTTAATAAACGTTTTGCAAATAACGTAGTTTCAGGAGAAGCGCTGGATGAATTGGTTTCAGCTGGCCCGCATTAATTAATCCATCCCCTCATTACAAACTTCCAATCATCTTCCCAGTAAGCACTATAAATACCTGCTTCCTGCTCACTTCAGCATCTCGCTTTCTGCAAACCTCCGCTTTCCCCACCTACCTCCCTTTGTCTTCACGTTCTCCTCAACAGGGGGGCAGCCAAAGATCGAGCCGGTCTCCGAACCCTTACCCTCGCCAGGGGTTCTAAGCGCAAGGGTTTCGGAACCTGCCTTCTTTCCCGGCTCGCTCCCAGGACAGCACGCCAAACTTACTATTACTCTCTATGAGGAAGCGTGAACTCTTGAAATACAAATTTGACTTTGCATTTTTATTTTTTTCCTTCCTTCATATAAGCTATACAGAAGTAAAGTACACCACAGGTCAAATATACCTTAAAAGCAACTTTATTAAAAATCATGACACATATACAGGAGCACAAAAAGGCAAAAATTTAAGATTGTGATGAACCATAGGATTTAAATAGTCCTGAGCAGCTTAACTGTTGGCAAAGGACTCAAGAGATTGTTTATTAAACCACAATTACTGATTTTCCTGAGAGCAATTGCCAACTTGATATTCCCTAAATACAAAGTAGCTATGTCCGATTAGAAGAATTGACAAGTCCGAGTGTAAATGTGACATTCAGAGCTCACACAGATCAATGAAAACCTAAAATCCCTTTTCTTAAAAAACACAGAAGCAGTTTAGGTCTATTGCATCACCTGAAGGCACCAAACATTCATTAGCGCAGATCCAACACGAAAGAAAGAAAGCGGTTTTCAGTCATACATACAGTCCTTGTGAAAATGAACATAGCAAAGAAGGACAGAACAACTTTGTGTGTTGAAGTAGAAGATTATGAATCGATGAAGGCATCAGGTCAGTTGCAACAAAACACAGCACTGCAAAATCGAGACAAGAACTACAAAAATTAAAACATTTTATATCGATTTAAAACCATAACTACACTCTAGACTGGGTTGGTTTTGGGTGACGGCAACAATTGAAAGAGTAGGTGACCCAAGACAGGCTGAAAGTGGCTCAGAGGAAGATAACTGGGAATCTGAAGAGGCAGAAACTGAATGGCCTCACCATTATTCCTTAAAGGGCTGCCAAAAAGAACAGTAAAAGGCAAAGAAGATGAATAAATTCCCTAGAGGTCAGCAAGAGAAAGTCAAAGCTCTGGAGACCGAGATGGTGTCGATTCACATAAAGCATTACAAAGATGACAACCAAAGAGGAGAAGCTTGAAGCCAAAATTTACTTCGTTTCAAGCTTCATAATGTATGAGAAATCGGGAAATTAGAGGGATCTGAAAAGGTCATTTCGCCAAACAAACTAGAAATGCAAAACTTGCTGACTAAGTAAAAAAAAAAAAAAAATCATTTCCCTTTTTTCAGAATTGTCAAAATATTCAAAATCAAAATACTGCACCAGGCCGTGCTTGTTTCAACTGACCTATTCGTCTGCCCTTTCTACAGTTTGGCGATTGGTGTAGCAGCTACAGCAATGCTCTCAATGGCGCATTCATCCGTTCCTCGACGGATCCTGAAAAACCCATTCTCGCCCCACCCGGTTCCCCAGCTGTTCTTCACGATCCAGTACTTCTCGCCGGTCTTAGGGCACTTCCCATAGCCCACCAACAGCACGGCGTGATTAGTCAGCTCAAATGGATTGACGGAGTCACGGAGGCCGGTGTGATGGTAGATGCCCTCCTTGTAGTTCATGAAATCTGGGTACACTTCCAGGGCCACTCCCATGGGGCCATCCCTGACCAGCTCCAGCATCATAGTCGCCTCGCTGCACCCGCCGTAAAACCCTCCCACATAGTGATAATCAGAGGCGTAGTACCTTGTGCATTTCTCAGGTACTTTGCAGGGAGAATCATCCCCAGTGTACGGGAAACAGTTCTCCTCTACAATGCCAAAGTCCTGGATGTATTTACCAATTAGGTATGGAAAACCTCCATCACAACCTGTACAAAAAAAAAAAAAAAACACATTTTAAATACAGACCTCAAAATTCAAAATGTTAACTTCAGAATATTATATTTATTGCAAAATATTTTATGCTGGGGAAGGGAAGAACCAGGGTTATTACTTTACCTAAAATTAAAAACTTTTTTCTTAAAATAAATTTTAACTGAATATTAGTATTATTATTATTATTATTATTATTATTATTATTATAAAAAATTACCTACTTCCTAAGACAACCCTTTTAATTCTAAAGTGACAAAAATTTTTTTTAATAAAAACACTATAAAAAAAGACCCCAAATGGACCCCAAAAGTAGAAGAATATTATTCAAAATATATACAAAAATATATAGTAATAGGATCTTGAAATTAAAGTAAGTCTAAGAATGACACCAAAATTATTTTTATACCTTTTAATATTATAAATGTTTACACTAAGCAAAAGTATTATAAATCAAAAAAAAAAAAAAAAAAAAAAAAGGTGTTTTTTACCTTTTAAAACCTACCGGAAGGAAAAAAAAGAAAAAAGCACGCGAGAGAAACCCAAAGTCAAACATTTACGCAAAGAATCCATTCTGATCTCAATCGGATTGTGTAACTATAATCCTGAGGGTATTGGAAAAGCAAACAGTCATGGTTTTATAACTGCAAATACGCAGACAGGCCTGTGAAGTTCAGCACAGATATGGGTCACATTTAACACACTGCCTCATCAACACAGTGCATCAATATGTGCTTTTACCTTGAGAATACTGGGAGCAGGACACCACCTGCTGCGGACTGAACACCGGCTGCTGCGTGTTGTTGGTCTGAATTCGGACGCGAGCTTCAAGCATTCCCATAGTGGCGAAAGAGTAACAGCTGCCGCATTGAGCTTGAGAAAGAAAGAAGAAATTAAGTGTGACAATTTGAAACCTAATTTCCTTGTCTCACAGAACTATCCTTTAATCCTCCTCTAATGCATTCAGAGCATCTGAAGGAGATCTTCACAAAAGCGAGACACCATCAGGCTCTGAAAGGAATAAGCCACCCCAGACACGATCATCTCCTCACGCTTATTTCAGAGAGAAGCAATCAGCAAGACTATACAGTATCAGCCTGTGTTTCTCATCAACATTAAAAGACCGACTAGGATAAATGAGATTGTAAACCCAAGAGTATGCTTTAGGTACAAAAGTTGAAAGAAACTAATTCAAAAGTCATATTGTCGTCATTAGAACTTTATATAGTGTCAAAGATGGTCAGACATCTTAAGACAAAGAAATAAGGAGGCTTTAAAATGTGCCATAGAATGGAAAGCTGAATTGACCTTGGCATGGTTGAATAATAACAGTTCAGTACATGGACATAACATACTGTGAGTCTCAAACACCATC
>JAUMHQ010000075.1:14643222-14658869 GCA_032361165.1 Enteromius paludinosus | reverse complement strand
CAAATAGTGATTAATCATGATTAATCCACTGAAAATCCTGATTAATTTGATTAAAGATTTTAATCATTTGACAGCCCTAATATTTGTATATCTAGTCTCTAATCATTTCTATTTTCAGAATAAAACCACTTCGGACTGGCTTCATTATTCCATTCACCACTTGTTGGCAATAATGCATTCAGCATGGGTTTAAATAAAACTAGAGTGAATCTAAAAAGCTTTTTTTGGTGTAACGTTACCTTTTTCTTCAGGTTGATCAGCGCCTGTGAGTCTGAGCTTCTCCAGCGCCTGACGGAGAGACGGAGACACTTTCCTCTGCAGCTCCATCAGCGGCTCGTCAGAGCTACAGCACAGCAGCACATTTATTAATATACTCAACACAGACAAAACAGCTTAAACATATTAATGTTGCATGATACATAAATCCCACTTCAGCTCTAAAGCAGATGGATGAGTGTCATTATTCGGGCTCAATTCGTTGCACAAAACGTGCATTACATATCGGTGCATCCCTAATGATGATGATGAAGATGAGGAGGTACCTGGGTCTCTGTATGAGCTCCAGTGGTTTGGGTGCCTGGATGACGTACTCGTTAAACCTGGGTTTGAGATCCTCCAGCTCCTTCTTCTCTCCTGAGACCTTCACGTCTGGCTTCACGGGTTCCAGCGGCTTCTCGCTGTTATGAGGACCTTTAGTGCAGCCCTGGCAAAAACAAGCAGGTATTTCAGTGACAAGATAATAATAATAATAATAATAATAATAAATCGAGGCAACAAGCTTCATTTACACCAGTAGGTACATGTATTATGCTCTGCAAAACATGCAAGATGAGTGAAATCTGAGAAATCAGTCACTTACTGCAATACTAAGAAAATCAGAGAAGTCTGTCGTCCGTCTCTTACAACACGACCAACCCTGAGGAAACAGGGAATAAATAAAGTGAGATGAATTTGTTTGAAGGTCTTTTAGAAGAAAAAAACAACAACACTAATATATTCTAAACACTGACACCGGTGTATAATACAAAATATAATCAATATGCATTTCACTTGCAAGGAATAAATGTGAGATAACATTGTTTATATTAAAGCTACAATGCAATATGGATACAATTACAGAAAGAATAATCCTTGATATCCAAACACTCACCTTCAAAGCATCATGGAACACAGGAACTCCTGGATGGTGCGTGCATGCATCTGAAAAACACCATTTTACATTGGTAATTATTATTAATATAAATAATATTGCTTGTTTGTTACATATACATGTATTTTTTTATTTAATGTATATATACTTTAGTGTATTTTTCAATAGAATCACTGAATGAAGCAAAATAAAATATTTAATTATTACATTTTACATATAATTACTTACTTTATAAACTAATATGCTAATAGTCACTAAACCCAAGGAAGTAAAATCCAATGCTTTAAGGATTGAAATAAAGAAATATTTTTATTTTTCAGCAAAGTACACTTTACATTTAGCATCTTCCTATCAGATACACATAATATTGGTAACATTTTATAATATAAATAGCATCAGCATCGCATATATTTCTGGCTCTACTGTGTACAATGAAGCACAGACAGGAAACCAGAGCCATAGAAGCTCAATGAAACATAACAGCATGCATTTTAATGGTGTGTAAACTTGTACGGAGCCGCCGTAACAAACACTCACCTTCAGGATTGCTTTCTGGATCAAACCGCTGCCCGCAGCCTTTATTATAACATAACACGGACATCACGGGCACAAATCAAGTATGCACAGCCCTTAAAAACTCTCTCTTTTACTATATTGTCCCACGTTAGGCGCTGGAGCTCTCCTCTGCCGGAAACTCACGAGGCGCTCGGGAAAATTCGCGAACTTTTCCGACACGCGACCGCAGGAACAGAAATAATTGAAAGGCACGGCAGTAGATTTTATACATTAGCAGCATTTATTATTTTTCTAATACATTTTCCAGTGTAACGGCTGTTCAGAGTTTGTATTTGTCTTCATTCAGTGTAATATAAATTATTGTCTGGATTTAAAAAAAAAACTAAAAACGGTGTTATCACGTGACACACGCTACTTTTCTCACCATATAACAGGATGAGCCAATCACCACCAGTAACGATTAATAGACAGGGCTGAATCCCTTATAAATCAGATTTACTTGCTGACACATGCAACAATTCTTGAAATTAAAGTAATTTAAAAAGTTTAGATTTGTATCGTGCAAGTGTCTCCAAAACAGATGTGCATGATTGTTGACGGAAGATTCGGTTTCTGGACCTCAAAGCGCCTCCTGGAGGAAGAACCGTTTCATGTCGTTTGAGATACTTCCGATGCGGCACATGGCAGGGACTCGTGCAACATCGGCAAAGACCGGAAAATCCGACCACGAGTTTAGTCCGCGGGCCATTATAGAAACAATAATTGCACTGTGTGCTGCAAATTAAATTCATATATTTGTAATAAAATGTATAAATAAATTATATAAAATAGGAGCACTAATGTCTTAAAATTAAAATGTTTGAGTAGAATACACATCTACAAATACTTTTTATTTAATATTTTATGTATTGGGATTTTTTATATATATTTTTTAAATCAAGTGACACTTTTTGGCCCTTTGAGATTTATTTTCACTGTTTTAATTAATGAGCCCCCAAAATATTTAAGGATAAAATCAGGAAAAAAGCTGGCATTTGATCATTTTAAAAAGGCATGGAAGTCCCAAATCATAGTATATGTTTTTAGAAACCTATAAACACCTACTTTGCTATTGAGAATGTGTATAAATATTATTTAGGTGTACATGTCGTGCTAGATTAAAAAAGGATAGTACCCTATGATGAAACATCACGGACTCCACCACTACAAGAGAAAGGTTTATTAAAAATGACACAATGTTTATGATTGTGCACATATCGACAAACCTTTGGCTTTGCTACCCAACCTCCCCAACAAACAAACAACGAAAGAAACAGCTAATTAAATACTACTTAACCTCAAACCTATTCACTGTCAGTGTTGACCAGACTCATTTTCTGGATGAGTAACTATTATAGTAGCATTTTTTCCTGAAGTGTAAATCTGAAGCAAATGACACAAATAAAATCAATATTATGTGATTTACTAAAAGCTGTAAAAACAATGACTGCTCAGAAAAATGTAAATAAAAACATAAAAACATGCTGCTCTGTCAGGACAACAGCCTAGTTATTGGTGTTACTGCTCACTCAATGAATTATGTTCGCTAGATTTTTGCTTCATTAGGTGATTCTGGAAAGCAGCGGTTATTATGGAAAAGAACACATCCAGTTCTTCAGCCCAATTTAAGCATTGTGTGCATGTTAACAAGTATTAGTGCTATTGTTGGCTTTTCTCATTTTCTTACAGTGAAGAAAGTCTAAGGCAAACACATCGTACTGACTCCAACAAACATGTTCTCGGCTCACAGCACCAAGAAGGGTTAAAGGAACACCTCTCCCAATACATAAGAGTTCACTCATTTCAATTTATGCTTAACACACCACGTCACTCAAATCAGTAGATTTAATCCGAACAAAAATGTGTCATCCCAATCAATAAAAGCGGCAGTGACCATGACGATGATGTACACCACTGATTTAAAGTCTGGTAGGATTTTTTAATGTTTCTGAAAAAGGTCGCATTTATTTGATTAAAAAAAACGCAGTGAATACAAGTGAAGAATTACTATTTAAAGTAAGTCTTTTCTATTTAAATATATTTTTTAAATGTAACAAAGCTGTATTTTCAGCATCATACTCCAGTCTTCAGCGTCACACGGCCCTCCAGAAATCTTTCTAATATGCTGATTTTGCTGCTTAGGAAAAATTTCTAATGCTGCATGACACATAAATTGATCAAAATTGGCAGAAAAGACATTAAGAATGTTGCAAAAGATTTTTTGATCATTATATTCTTTAAAGCATAAGACAAAACAGACAATAATCAGCAAATTACAATGGTTTCTAAAGGATCGCGTGACCGGATACTGCAGCAATGATGCTGAAAATTCAGTGTTGCATTGCACAAATACATCTATTTTAAATTAAGATAACATTTCACAATATTACTGTGTGTTTTTTGATCAAATAAATGCAGATTCTCCAGAAAAAAATAAAAAATCTGAATTATTACTGTAAATGATGACGTGGGTGAACCATCTCTTTAAAAGAGTTGTTTCTGCAGGACACTGCATTTAGTTTAGTGTTGCACAGTCCCAACAGACTGTCCAGCTTCGTTTCTTCTCATCTTTCCTCTTTGCCTTCCTCCAGCTCCACCAGACACAACTCCAGATTTCTTCTCCTGTCGGGATGGATGTTATCTTTCATTTTTTTCATTTTTATGTATTTGGCCACTTCCTCTATGCCTTTGGCTTTGGGGTGGTAGTGATTGAGCAGGTATCCACGTAGGTTATCCTCGGTTCCTGGGGTCACCAATCCGACCAGGAAGCGCAGGAACATGTCTAGATGACCATTCGGAGACGCCAGCGCACGGTCGACTGCATGGCGGAACAATTCAATCACAGGCCGATCCTTATTTGTTCCCGTGAACCAAGACATTTTGCTTGGTTCGACCACATTTTTACCGTGATTCCTAAACGCCACATAGGCGTACATGGCAGCCATGTATTCCTGAACGGTAATGTGCACGAACTTAAATACCCAAGTACGAACATCTTCGTTCCTTCGCTTGACCTCAGTGGTTAATTCATCGCGACAGCGCAAATCTTCGTATGTCAGGTGAACAGCCTCCAAATCTTCCACCGTAAACCAGTCCCGACCTTCTTGTATCATTTTATATGACATTTTCCCCAACATCTCAATAAAGGTCTTATCTTCATCGTACCACTTCTGTGCATCAACACTGCTGCCGCGGTACTTCTCGAATGAGCGGTTCATCTGCACAATGATGAACTGCGAATAAAAGACTGTGATGCCAGGCGGGTGTTTGCCGTACTCGGGATCTCGAAATCCTCGCTCGAAGATGAACGCCACCATCCAGCTGAAGAGAGGAAGGTGGCACATGATCTCAAGGGCTTTGGAGCGTTTCATGTGGTTATAAACCTTCCTACCGAGTTCAGGATCGGTGGTTCTCTTGGTAAAATACTCTTCCTTCTTTTCATCCGTGAATCCTCTTAACTCCACATACCTGTCGATTAGCTGAGAAGGGATTTTGTAGGAGGCAGTGACGTGGCTTGTCATCAAAACTCGAGCGTTAGGAAGCAATGTGCCTTTTATTAAGCTGGTGAGAAGGACGTCTAACGGCGCTTTCACCCTGGCGCTCGAGATAGCTTCGTTGTTTTTAAAATCAAGGTTGTGTTTGCAAACTTCTAGACCATCGATGATGAACAGACTTAAGCAGTCGGGTTTCTCTATGAATTTAATGTCTTCGGCTTCTGCGAAAAAGCTACTAAGCATCTCTAGAAAGCACTGATGTCCGTCTTTCCCAAGGTGCAACTCTTTTGCTGGCAAAGGGAAGACTAATTGAAAATCCTGATTGTTTTTTTTCTCCATCCAATCGACGATGATCTTATTTACGGCCACCGTTAGGCCGCCGGTGGGAACTCCCGTTATCATGACCGTACGGATGGGTTTCTGTTCGTGAGGAAGGGGTCGAAAGATGTCTGCGGCCCGGATTTGGGTCTCCTGGATGGTATACGGTATGCGCTGGACCTCGTTCTCCAGGTTGATGGGCTCTCTGCTGCCTCGGATGACTGTTACAGGCTCGACGTAGACGTCGCTGATGTAGCGCTGCTGACCTGGACGACATCGGCCTTCGTAGAGACAGTAATAGCGTCGCTCCAGGGCTAATTTCAGGTCATGCTGTAACAGAGCTAGAAACAAACAAAACAAAAGAAAGTCAGGCACTGAATATAAAGACAAAGGAAGCTATTTTACACATTACCAGGTTTATTTTACACCGTGTTACTTAACTGAGCTTTGCTATATTTAAAATATATATATATATATATATATCTGTGTGTGTGTGAGAAACTTGTGGAATGCATAATATTGGATGTTATTCTACCTGTATGTAATGTGTCTAGTCATTATTGCGAGCCCTATTTACACTATTGTTTAGGGCTGCATGATTAATCATATCGCAATCGATGTCAGCATGTGCGATTACATTACAGCAAATGTTGCGATTATATTAAATAAACAAATGCATTCGTGTGTACATTCTTGTACTGCAGCAAGCTATAGACACGCATATTTCTGTCCAGCGTTTTTCTCCGAACACTGTGTGCCATGTGCTTTGATTTATGTAATTTCTCTGCACCTGCTACGCGCTTCTGCGCTGCCTCTGTGTGCTCTTATCTATTAACATAGACGCCAAAATAAATACGCGCTGCTTGCGCCCTGCTGAAATAGTTGGCATTTCTTATTTTTTCCCATTATTAAATATTAATAACCCAAGTTTTTGAAGGGTTTAAGGGGTCAAATATAAGTGATTTCTTACATTGTTGAAGGTCAAACATCAAAAACATACATTGAGACCAAGCTCATCAAGCTTGTTGAATAACAATGACTATGTGAAGGGTGAAGCTACTGTACCTCTTCTACAGGTCTTCCTCAAGTAATCAGAAAGTCCGTACTTTCCAGTGTTGTGTATGCATCTTATGGTGAGATACAGAGCCTCTCCTTGCCCGCAGACCTCAATCATTTTATCAATCAGATCCAGCGGGTCATGAAGATCTGCAATACTTGGGTAGTTCTTCCTGAATCTGCAGTGAGTACTCAGACAGCGCTTAAAATAGCCAATCTCTGATGGATGGAACTGGGAAAGACATCCCACCATTTGCTGAAAGAGAGACAAGACAAACATAAGGAATCCAGTATCAAATACAGGTTTAAACAAAATATTTCTGAATATCATTTCACATGTCAGGTTTTAAGTTTCCTCTAAGGAACACAAAAAAAAAAAGAAAATCTACTGACTCTTAGCACATGGTGCAGAGTGAGGGAGCCGTGCAAGTGTTGAAACTGTAGGCCGTCGCCTTCCCCAGGAGGAGGAGGAGGATTACTCAGCTCAATGTAAGGTACAACCATTTCATCAAAATCATCCTCCTCTTTCGGGGCCTCTGCCTGCTGCTCCATCGCAGCACTTTCATTCTGCTGCTCCTGCGTGTCTCTCTCAGTCATTTCCATGTCTCTGTGGTTCGGCTCTTCACCCATCTCTACTTCAGTCCTTATGTCGCTCTGCTGCTCAGATTGCTCCATGGAGGGCTGCTCTCTGTCAATACTGAACGACAGGAAATGCGCACATTATCCGCATAAATTCATCAGAAACATTAAGAAGCGTGTATATGTGTGTGTTGTGAATGTAGTTACCCGTTTTGGGGATTAGATTCTGCTGCCTGCGTGATGGACTGTGGTCTCAGGACTAGTCCATCATGGTATACGCTGGACTGGTTTGTGTTCGTATATGCAGTTATCGCAGTCTCTGGCGAACCGGAGCGGTGAAGCCTGACCCTGAAAACACAAAAGTGTGATGTAAATACAAAACCATGAACCTTGAAGTGAGTGGCTTTGTGTCCACAATATGATAGGGTCCACTGAAATGTATTAAAACATTAATAATAATAATAATAATAATACACTGTGATGTGTATTTTCAAAAATACATCAATAATCAATATATCCACTCATCGCACAATGTGTGTACAAGACCTCAATTTATGGTGATGCAATATATTGCCATTATATTTCCATTAAAAAAACATTAAAACATAAAAAACCCCACAATAACATTGATTAAATGTCTGTTGTCAGTTTAAAGTGTGTAGGCCTTTTTGCAGCATTATGCTGTTATATTAGGATTATACATTCAGTGGCATGAAATGGTCTTAAAATGACAATACTATCGCAATATATCACAAACCCAAAAAGTTGTTATCGTGACAGGCCTAAACATCCCTACTATCAATAGAGTGAGACACTAACGCTTTTTTGTGTGTAGATATACATCACCATACCCTGTTGCTGGTAGTTTAAGTGGAGGTCCATTAAATTCATCATCTTCTTCCTCTTCATAATCATCACTATGCATGGAGCCATAACTGCTGGGTGGCCGGTCCATGATCCTTAAAATAATTTAAACAGCGACATTAAAACAGAAACAAAGCACACGAGCGAAAGCAAGGATGCGTCTACTTTGATGATCTTTCAACAAATGGAAATTTGTCCAAGCAGTGCCAGACCTTCACACTGCTAACCAACACTTGTAACTGAGGACAATATTCAAAGAGCACAAAAAAAAAAAAAAAAAAAAAAAAAATATATATAAAAATACACGCTGGATGAAGAATTGATGGAATCTAACATGCTTAAAAATCAAAGCAAGACCTTCTTATTCATACCACAAGTGTTCATGCAAGCCTGGACCAACCTGAGCAGGTCATCAAATGCCTAAACCATGCAAAGACACTTCTCCTTTAAATGCATATTGTATTTCAATCAAAAAAATTTCGCTGTCAGAAATAATGTTTTTTTGATAAATAGGCTTGATATTTGATCAGTCAGATGATGTGTCCCCTCATAACAACAATCTTTGAATATCAGGTGAGAAAAAACATATTCTCATATTACCAGTTCCCAAAATCAGACGATCATACAGGGGACAAACTAAAACGCATAACATGAAAAACGCCTAACGTGGCTTAAAGCTAAAAAAAAATGACAAGGGAAACCCAAATTTCTGTCAAACCTTCCTTGTAATAATCAATAGCTGCTGTCAAAAGAACGATTCCATATTTCGACAGATAAAGTGAATAATATCACGTTAAGCGTTTTCTCCCCATAGAAGTCCATTATAAGGAAACAGCTTAACGTGGTTTAACATACCTTAACAACAACCCAGAGAAACCAAACTTCTGTCAAATTTTATCTATAATAAAGACTTGCCACTGTCAAAAGCACAAGCTGTTATTCAGCATATAAAGTGAATAATATCACGTTAAGCTGTTTCCTTATACTGGTTATGGGGGTGAACACTTACCATGTTATTATTAACTGTTTAAACTAAATAAGAGCTTGTTCTTTTGACAGTTGCAAATCTTCATTATAAATAGAACTTGACATAAATTTAATTTGGTTTCTCCCAGTCCTTGTTAAAGTACATTAAAACAGGTTAAGCCGTTTCCTTATAATGGACATCTATGGGGGAGAAAAACCTTAACGTGCTATTATTCACTTTGTCTGTCGAATATGGGCTCGTTCTTTTGACAGTAGTTAGAGATTATTACAAGGAAGGTTTGACAGAAGTTTGGGTTTTCCTCGTCAGTTTTTAGGTGCTTGAGTGTTGAGAATGTCGCTTATACAGGCTTGCTGGTTTTTAATGTAATTATACAAACATAATTTGCACCAAACAACGCGAGAAAGATGTTGAATGCCTTATTTCGAGAATACAGAGACAAGAAGTACATTAACTAGTCGACTACTCAAAACATATGCACTGACATGACCTTGAACATCTCCACATTCATTTGATGGTGATTAAGATGCAAACTTAAACCTACACCACGGTTAGTATTTATTCAAATTAACTGTAAGTATGCGACACGACACAAGCGTGTATTCTTTCGAGTTGTCGCTTTGTATTTCGTTATTTTAATTTTAAGACAATACTTTTCCTTTAAGTTAGTTTATTTAATTTGCTCTGCAGACCCGGTTTAGCTGGAGTCTCGAATAACCAAACTAACCCGGTCTGGCAGAACTGAGGAAAACAGGCCGGTTAAACAAGAACCAACCGTCACTTACCGATCCACTTCAGAATCACTGTCGTAGTTACTCATGTTGACGGTTATAAACTCCTTCAAATCCTGTCACAGCACAGCTTCTACCTAAGAAAAGAAAAAATGTCGGTTACGTTCTTTTACCACATAAGAAGGAAATTCGTGGCCGGAAAAAAACGCTCGACATTTATCATTAACTTAAGCGACAAAAACGTACCCAAATATTTAGAAGCACTCTAGCGTTACGCTGGCTTTATTTAAAGTCAGTTCGATGAATATGACGTTTCAAAAAAGCCTAAAAATTCACAGAAATGTCATCCGCTGAAGCCACGGCCTGGCTGCGTGCACTTCCGCGTTTCCTGTCACGCCGGTGACGTCATTTTACTTTCGGTTTCTGGAACCAATTGGAAAATCCGAAGCCAAAAAAAAAAAAAATTATCTTCAATAATCGTCATTCTGTTTTATTTATTTTTATTTTTGACAGAGCATTTGGAACTAAACAGAACGTTTTATACAATTTATGGTTAAAATAATATTTTTCGTAATAAAAATTTAAGAGTTAACCTATCAATATCATGCTTGCTTGCAATGTACACGTAAATGCACGGTATATATAAAAAAACAATTCTAAAATTAAATACATAAATAAAGAAATTATATATTAAAAGGAGGGAAATAATATTTATTTATTTATTTTTTTTAAATTGCATAAAACGTAATTTTGCAGCATGAAAAAAAGTGCGTGTGTATGCATGAAAATGCACGATAAAGTAAAAAAACGAAAAGTAAATACATAAATTAAAAAGTAACATAGGAAAACTGGATGCATGTACGATACATTATTCCTATAGAATCTAAATTACTAAACACCTTTATTTTTAAATGTCAACAATAAACATGAAACATTTAAAAACACAAAGTACATAATAGAAAATCTTTTATTTTCAAAACAATGGTTTAAAAACATACATTTAAGCAATTTACAAAGTGAACAGAAAACGAACTAACACGAAAAGTACAGATAAACATAAATCCAGGTTTTGTCCACAAATCATACTGGATGAGA
Organism: Enteromius paludinosus; assembly: GCA_032361165.1. Classification (NCBI taxonomy): domain Eukaryota; kingdom Metazoa; phylum Chordata; class Actinopteri; order Cypriniformes; family Cyprinidae; genus Enteromius; species Enteromius paludinosus. Next base: position 14,648,042 of record JAUMHQ010000075.1, on the reverse strand, counting down.
AAGAAATCACCTGTGGAGAAAGACATTTCAGAGTTTCAGGAAGTTTGTGTAACAAAATCAAAGTGTATTGCTACATAACAGCAGATACATACAATCAGGAAAAATGATCATCTGAGTTAGTGCTGTGGCTCTCCCTAAACACACACAAAAGTACTATTTAAGAAAGAAATTGTGCACCAGGCATAAGTCTAACACTACTCAAACTCTCAGCTCAAGTGAACTTTAGTACAGCTGTCTGCACCTTTTTTGTAGACATGTTGCTTGGACATTTTCTCAGTGAGAGTGGAGATCTGCTGTTAGCGGCACTCATCATAGGCTGCAGGACACGACTGCCCACTGCTGGAGACTTACAGGTTTCCTTACGCTGCTTCCGGCCTCGCAGCAGCAAACTACCTCTGTGGTGTTTTGGCGTGTTAACAATGGTGAACATAACAGACTGTCTTCGCTTAGGCTGCACATGAAAAGAACAGGGCAGACAAATTATGAGCATGCATGTGCAGACATTTACAAACGCATAAATACCTCACCTCAGCATTTGAAAGTTTGTTAGCATGCTTGCTCTTGAGTGTCACGGTTCGGGAGATACAGCTCGCAAACATCTTTGCATCATCTGTGCCAATAAACTGCTGCTGAAGGATTGCACAATTAAATTTACTCAAAATAGATAAAATATCAATTTCTTAAAGCAACAGTTTATTGATTTATTAAACAAAGTATGTTAAAAAAAATAAGTGCATGGGTTTTTGTGTGGAGGATCATTTTTGATGGATCCGAGGACATTTCTAGTAAATGTTCTTGTTGTGTTGTACCTCGGGTGTGTTGAGGTCATGCAGCAGGGATCCAGGCTGTCTGAGAGTGTGTGGAGTGTGTGAATGCTGTGATTCATGCACAGCGAAAGCTGCACGGCGAATGGTCTCTTTCGGGTCACCCATCCGTAGGTCCTCATCCGTTAATGAGAATGAGGGAAGTCCCACAGTGGGCTACAAAAGCAGACGAAAATAAGTTAATAGTTATACGTGCATTGGAAGTACATGGAGGCATTTTGTTTCATTTCATTAATTGAAGAAAAAAAAAAATTCATAATGGTGTAGTTTGCATAATATTTGCCATTAACAGCTGCACATTTTATGACTAATTTATACCATAGACTACCATTGTTTACAGTATTCAACATTAAAAGTGGATAAAAAAATTATATTTAAAATGTAGTATTTAAATTAAAATAATATTTATACTTATACTTTTTTAAAACTGGTTTCTGTAGCTCTACTGAATCTTGTCGAGTATTTATTTTAAATTTCAATTTATTTTCAATTCATTTTTTGATAATGTATCCTCTTTTTAAACCTTTTGTTTAAAAAATAAAAAAAATAATATTCATTATTTTTATTTTTTTTTTTTAAAGCAAAAGGTTTAAAAAGTGGATATATATCAGTATTTTTCACACATTATGCAGTAGTCAACATTAAAAATGATTTGGCCTAAACTCAAAATCTCGATTAATTGAACTCGATTACGATTAATGAACGATTATTTTATTTATTTTTGCCCTCATAATTCACTGAATAAATCACAATTCTATGATTATTTATTAAACATCAATGTTGAACAAGAGAATTTCACGCACGAATGAAGCGAGTAAACTTAAAATGTTTAAGAGTCCGACTAAGCGTGAATAGCATGATTTAAGTCGCGTCTGGTGTGAACGCAGGGTTACCTGACTCCACATGCTGTAGTGTTTTTAAAGGGAAAGTAATCGAAATAATCGACCTGGAAATATTTGATCAATTATAGATTCTGAATGTCGATTTCGATTACTTTTCGATTAATTGCCCAGCCCTAGTATGCACAAATAAATCATTTTCACAATAAATCCCTCAAATCACCTCAAGTGTAAAAATCAAAAGATAATCTACATTATATGGATCATTAAAGCAAAAAAATAAATAAATGAAATAAGCTTCAGCTCATGGTGTACAGAGTTATACTTGTTACTCAGATTTGTGATTTATTTCAGGGAAATGTGTTTAGACAAACCCAGCATTTGACTTTGAATACTCTCGGTTTTGGTCAAAGCCTGAAAATACAATAAGGTGAAAAAAATAAAAAATAAAAATAGTGGTTTATTTTATTTAAATTTTTTTTGCATACTAGCAAATTACAGTGTCAACAAAATGATAAAAAAAAAATCAATAGAGATTTATATTTAAAAAAAGTAGTAGAAATTTAAATTGTGTTGAAAAATGTTAAAAAGATACAAATAAAAAAGAATTACATTTTAAAATAAATGAAAATACATTTAAATGCATTTTTCAATTCAACCATTTCTTTTTTCCCCCCTTTTTTTTAATAAATGCACTTCAAATGGTTCAATTAATAGAAAAATAAAAGTACGTACTTTAAACTTAAATGTATTTACATTAAAACCAGTTTATTTAATTTATGTTATAAACCAATAAATAAAATTTAAAACATGACATAAAAAATTTTTACATTTTAAATTAAATTAAATAAATTATTTTACAAAAGTGCAAATTATTAAAATTAAATTTTTTAAGCATTTTAAATATTTAAAATATCCACTTTTTAAACATTTTGGAGTTTAAAAAAAAAAAAAAAAAAAATTTTAAGCAAAAGGTTTAAAAAGTTGATATATATCAGTATTTTTCACACATTATGCAGTAGTCAACATTAAAAATGGATTAAAAAAAAATATCTGTCTTCTCGAAAAATCTGAAGATAATCTACATTATATGCATCATTAAAGCAAAAAAATAAATAAATGAAATAATTAATATTCACAGCAGAACGAGGTTTAAAGCAATTTTTTTCCCTTTTCATAGTTTCTTTCAAATTCATTGGACCCTCAGACCCAGGGGGAAAATTTTTTTTATTGTTGACTAGAATTTCTTAATCTAGAGTTTTCTTAATTTTTGCTTCATAAAATTATGGTTGAACCACTGATGCCAAATGGACTATTTTAACAATGTCCTCATTTATTACGGTGTCTTGATCGTGGCGCTATCCTTGCAGTCTTTTAGAGGGTCAGAAAGCTCCCGTATTTCATCAAAAACATTTAATTTGTGTTGAGAAGATGAATAAGGGTCTTACAGTTCTGGAACGACATGAGTGTGCGTAATTAATGACAGAATTTTCATTTTTGGGTGAACTAACCCTTTAAGTGTTTTTTGTAAAATGAAAGTCATCAGGTCCTGTATCTGACAAAACATAGGAAATATGACAGGCTAGACCCGAATCAGTTTATCTGTAAAACCAAAGCAGCAGAAAAACACAGATGCTGTTCGGTTCGCTTACCCTGGACTCCAGCGGGTAGCTGCTCTTCAGGTGAGGCAGACAGACTTTGTTTCGCGCCTGCAGTTCAGCGATGCGCATCCAGTCGTCTGCAGCATGTTCAGGTTTATCCTCCACTCCCACAGGAATTTCATGTGCATTAGCATTAAACGAATCGTTCAGCTCGGAGCTGAAGCTGTCGTTGCTGGTGTCCTGCTGCGTTCCTCTACATCTCACCTCCTCAGCATCATCGCTGAGCATCATCATATTCCTCCGTTCTTGCAGACGCCTTTCAGCGAAGTCCACCTAAAACAAAACACGGTTGCACATGAAAATAGACTGAAGCCTCAAAAAGACAGTAAGATTCAGTGCAAACCAACCCGAGCCTCCAAATGTTTGGCTTTGGCCTTCGCCTGGTCTCGCTCCGTCTGAAGATGTTCGACTTCTCTCCTGCTAGCCTGGAGGGAGTTCAGCAGAGAGGTGTTCATCTCCTGTGCCTGCTTGTTTTTATCCGTGTAATGCTGTAATTGTTTGAGCATGATCTTCAGCTTCTCCAGCAGCTCCTCATTCTGTTGCTTCCATCGTTGAGCCATGTTTTTAAGAGCGAGAATGGAGCCGTTTTGCTTTTCCACTTTCAGCTCCAGCTGAGCTTGAAGTCTCTCGAATCTCAGCTGTTGACTCTTCATTTCCGCTTTAAGAGCACTTATTTGAGCATCTCTCTCTGAGGCAAGAGCAAACATTTCAGCCTGATGTTTATTCACAGACCTCTCCAGCTCCTGAGCTTTTTCTTTCAGCATTGTTCGATGGCAAAGCTCCTGTTTAAGCTCAGATTCCTTCACCTCTGCCAACTGGTTCTGAAGAGACATACATTTTTCCTTCAACACATTGTGCTGTGCCTCCAAAACAGACAATTCTTCTCGTTTATGTGCTTCATTTTCACTGTAATGGCAGATCTGCTCTGTAAGAGACGTTACCTCCGCTGACAGAACTAACATTTCTTCTTGTTTTTTCGAAGCAATTAAAGAAGAAAATTCAAGCTCTTGCTGAAGTTTCTTAACAGTGTCTTCATGCTCTTGGCAATTTGATTTGATCACTCCTTTTAATTCAATATTTTGCTCCTTCACAAGCTTCAGCTCGTGGTCTACAGAGTTATACTTGTTACTCAGATTTGTGATTTCTTCGTGTTTCAGGGAAATGTGTTTAGACAAATCCAGCATTTGACTTTGAACGCTCTCGGTTTTGGTCAAAGCCTGAAAAGACACAAGGTGATTAAAAAAGTGGTTTATTTTATAAATTTTTTTTTTTGCATACTAGCAAATGTAAACGTATATTTAAGTAATATATATATATATATATATATATATATATATATATAAATTAGGGCTGTCAAAAATAACACGTTAACAACGTTAATTATTTTTTGTCGTTAATTTCACGCATGCGCAGTGCGAGGAATTATTTGTCTGGAAAGTGGGACAATAACCTCGGAGTAACTGCACTTTGCGTCAGTGACACGCTGATTATATTAA
>JAUMHQ010000075.1:14621485-14636139 GCA_032361165.1 Enteromius paludinosus | reverse complement strand
TCACGCGACCACGGTATTATCGAAAAAATTTGATATTGCGGTACGACGGTATTTACAATACCGTTACATCCCTAATATATATATATACACACATTTTAAAAAAAGAAAAAGAAAAAAAAAAGAAAAGTAAATCACATACTCAGAATCGGAATCAAAAGCACAGCTGGTAGAAATTAAGACAACAAGAGCCACTAATTTGACAAGTCAACCAGTGTTGCCAAGTCTGCGAATTGCGCTTTTTTTACACTATTGTAAAACAAAAAAAAGCAAGCGACCCCAATAATGTGATACTTATCCCCTGGAGTGCGAATTAAATATTTCCAGAGGAAACCTGCTCAAACGTGTATTTTAGCACCCGGAACGCGATTTTTACCGGGAAACCCACGTTGAAACGTTGAGTTTAGTTGTGAAAACCTGGCAACCCTGGTGTCAGCTCCTCATCAGCGGTCTATGCGAAAAACCTTTCAATATACGAGCTAATAGGCACAACCAAATACTGAATATTAGTAACAGCAATTGTAAAATAAATCAACCGGCACAAAAATGTTAAAGTATTTAGAGACTCATCACCACTTTAAAACGTAAAACGCGAATTTATGACACTTCAAGCAATCGCGTGCACAATTGGTTCATCTTCGAGTACTAACGCTAGACATACTTATATCAATTAAAGCATGAGAGATGTTTACCGGAATTTTGTGAGTGAAAAATAGGCCTCTGCAGTCTGGTCACCAACAACTCTTCTTCAAGAATGACAACAAACGACGCAGCAAGCGTTCAACAGGAATTTATACTATGACATAATTCTTCTTCCTCTGTGGAAAAAAAAAAGTGTAAAACTTTTTTTTTTTTGCAAATAACGAGTAATATAAAAAGTTTATAAATTCTTAGAAAGTGTGTTTACAGATAAATAAACCCGTAAAATCAAGAAACATAAACCACAGATGGTATTCTTATTCTTGGGAGTGTTTTTTCTGTCATATAATTTAGTAATCATAAATTAGATGAGGTTATGATTCGAAATCTTGAACACTGCAAATTCATCAGAAAACCCATGCAAATGTTTCTATTATCATCTCTTTTAAAATAATACCATATACAGTGGGGCAAAAAGGTATTTAGTCAGCCACCAATTGTGCAAGTTCTCCCACTTAAAAGATGAGAGAGGCCTGTAATTATCACCATAGGTATACCTCAACTATGAGCCAAGACCAAAGAGCTGTCAAGGGACACCTACAAACACAATTGTAGACCTGCTCCAGGCTGGGAAGACTGAATCTGCACTGGGTAAGCAGCTTGGTGTGAAGAAATTATTTGAAAATAGAATGCATACAAGACACTGATAATCTCTCTCGATCTGGGGCTCCACGCAAGATCTCACCCCGTGGGGTCAAAATGATCACAAGAACTGTGAGCAACAATCCCAGAACCACACGGGGGAGCTAGCGAATGACCTGCAGAGAGCTGGGACCAAAGTAACAAAAGGTACTATCAGTAACACACTGCGCCGCCAGGGACTCAAATCCTGCAGTGCCAGACGTGTCCCCCAGCTTAAGCCAGTACATGCCCAGACCCGTCTGAAGCTTGCTAGAGAGCATCTGGATGATCCAGAAGAGGACTGGGAGGATGTCATATGGTCAGATGAAACCAAAATAGAACTTTTGGTAAAAACTCAACTTGTGTTTGGAGGAGAAAAACTTTCTGAAGATTCAAATTCAGAAAGGATACTTTTTATTGAACACCAGGTTGTCTGAAGATTTCATTGAACAGTTCACAACAATTCTATGACTCTTATCTGACTGGTACATGCATCATCACAATCATCCTGGCAAAACCCCAACATTTCTTAAAAGATTTTTCTCAAATTATTTAATGTAATTGTTCACATCGTTCTTGAACGTCTAAAAATTGCCTTGCAGGCGTAAATTTAAATTGCTTGTTTCAAAAAAACAAAACAATATACATCTCCTGTAGCTCAAATATTTTTTATTTGATACATTTCTTAAGCACTGAACTGCTGAACAAAGAACAAATCTTAATGTATATTAACTTTCATTAGAACCTTGTCTAACATTCATACATCTATCTTGAAACAGCTGAAAAACCGGTCAAAGATTTGAAACAAAAGACTTTATTACAGAACAAGAATACACTTAAATATTATACAGCCAGTTACATGAACAGGACAGTAATTAAGACCACTGCATCCCGTAAGAAGAATAACTTATTTAAAAAGAGAAAATAAAACAAAAAAAAGAGAAGGACACGTAATAATGGTAATCCTCAAACTTAGACCTTAATCCTGATCTTCATCTGAGGAGAGAAATAAAGAGGAGTCAGGAGATTATTCAATGCATTAAAATACATAGCAGCATGAAAATTACACGAAATTAGATGACAAACTACATTAAAGTGATACACCACATATTACTCTAGTTTCAGGTTAAATGATAAAAAAAAAACCAGTGAGACCACCACCAAACCTATCCAGAACTCCACTGAGATTTTATTTTTCACTATATATCATCTATATTGTTCTACATAGCCTATATTTGCATGTATATCAGTGGACATGACCACTATTGTATGTGCACAAAATAATTCTGAGCAAACAAATACAATTACAGACTCAAAAGGTGAGTTTAGATGAGCAATTACTGTAGAAATTAACTGATGTGCAGCCATGTAGCAACAAACTCAAATGTGGTTAATTTGGAACTGATCCAAGATTTATAATATAATTTTTTTAATGAATTAAAAAAAAAAGTTTAATCCTTTGAAAAAGACTAGGCATTATAAGACTGATGCTAGGCTTTTGTGAAACTATTTGCTTCGGTTGAAAAGAAATAAGTACGTTTCAAAAGGTTTTGCATTGAATATATTATCCAAGAATTATCATAAAAATGTAATTAAATAAAATTAAGTCACACCAGCCACCAAACTTAGAGTTCATGTCACTGAAGCGAATAGTTCACCCAAATATTTGCTGGAAATGTGCTCCCTTTCAGGCCATCTAAGATGCAGATGAGTTTGTTTCTTTATCAGACTTGGAGAAATGTAACATTTTATGACAGGCAATAGTTGCTCTGCAGTGAATGGGTGCCGTCAGAATCCAAAATAAGTCCAAACAGATGATAAAAACATCACAATAATCCACACCACTCCAGTCCAGCAGTTAATGACTTGTAAAGCCAAAAACTGTTCGTAAAAAAAAATAAAAATACTATTGATTATGGATATTTTGTCCAGAAGTGACCAATTAAAAACCTTGTAATGATTTTTTATATATATATATATATATATATATATATATATATACACACACACACACACACAAACAGTTTTTGACTTTGGCAGACATTAAGTGATGGACTGAAGGGTTGTAGATTATTGTGATGTATATATCAGCAGGTGGACTCTCATTCTGACAGCACCCACTCACTGTAGGGCATCATTTGCTGAGACATAGATGTGATGCTACATTTCTCCAAACCTAAAGAAGAAACGAACTCATTTACATCTTGGAAGGCCTAGAAAAAGAGTAAACATTTGGGTAATCTCAATGTTTGTGTGAACTGTTCCTTTAACACCAGAGGGTGAGTGAAATAATCCCACACAGCGGAAAGACACCTGCAGTGTTAAGTTTTACTGCCACACATAACAGCAGATACATACAGTAAAATACTTAGGCATAGATGAGTGGAGCGAGTCACTGTGCTTCCTAAACACACACAGCAAATGCTTTTAATACACCTGCGATTTCTAACCACAAATATTGAAATTTAAAGAAATAAAACAATCCTTTTGAATGCATTATATTACAAATAGATTGTTCTCCCATCTGGGACTGCATACCAGATAAAAAGTAACACCACATGGGTTTTGGTTAACGTCTACAGAGAGCTGTTTCCTTCACAATAGTGTTTACCTTTTTGGCATTGGAGGATTTGGGGGATTTGTTTCGGGGAGACTTTCTCAGGGTCAAGTCCATAGACTTGCCAGCCACAGCCGAGCGCAGGGCACGACTGGCCACGGCGGGAGATTTGCGCGCGCTGTTACGGAGCTTGTTGAGGCCGCGCTGCAGCCTGCTGTCACCGCGACCGTTGTTCTTTGGAGTATTTGTGACAGTGAACATCACGGACTGCCTTCGCTCGGCCTACAAATGAAAGAAAGTGGGAGAAAACAAATATAGATCTATGAAATAAACTCTTTTAACAACAACTTTGGCATGAGCAAGTTTAAACTCAATTCAAGTCCAATAAAACTTTTAATAAAAGTATCTTACCGGCGAGTTTGGAGGTCTGTTTTGACTGTTGCCGAACCTTGCTTTAGGTGTCATTGGTCGTGGGAAGCAACTCGCCAGCTTCTTCGTCTGTGAAAACACCATTAGTTGTGAACAACAGTTTTGCATTCGAGATAGATATACTGCTCCTATTAAATGCGTTTTATTTTGCACTCAATTCATTAAACATATATGAAGAAAAGCATGTATTTAAAATTTAATTCATTTTTAAAACATTTTGCATATATTTTTGTGATAATAGGGCCCTAAAATGTTTTACTTCTCCATGAATTCAGTGTTGTGCATTTTTGTTTTTTGAAAAAAATTAAATAAATTGTGTTTCTCAAATATTTACCATTTGATTAATCTGTTCTCATTTAGACAAATCAAAATGTAAAGAAGACTCTCAGAGCAGTTCAATCAATCAAGCATCCAACCAAGATCAATACCCGTCCCTTCATATATTCTTAAATATACCTCAGGTGTGTCTGGGCCTTGCAGCTGAGACCCGGGGCGTTTAGGAGCCAGCGGGCTGCGTTTATTCTCTGAAGCATGAAGGTTTGAGCTCGTTTGCTTGGCCCGGTGAGCAGCAGTGCTGGACCGGATCTGACCTGGCAACATGGTGGCACGCTGGGGCTGAGAGCTGGCAGAGCTCTGGGTTGAACTTGGCGCAAAGGAGAAGCGGCGAGAGTTCAGAGACTCCTGGATCTGACCTGGCATCATGGATGCACGCCGGATCGTCTCACCTGGGTCACCCATTCGCAGATCCTCGTCTGTTATCGTGAATGAGGGTCCCAGACTGGGCTGTTGAGGCAGAATGATAGTTTGAGACTGGTCTTCAACCGACAATGCAAAAAAAACAAACTATTCCAAGCTTACCCTGGACTCCAGCGGGTAGCTGCTCTTCAGGTGAGGCAGACAGGCTTTGTTTCGCGCCTGTAGTTCTGCGATTCGCATCCAGTCATCTGCAGCATGTTCAGGTTCGTTCTCCGCTCCGATACAGAACGTACTGGTGGCTAACAATACATAGAAGTTATTCTTCACGTTACATTTTAATATTACTATGAAATATCCATTATATTTCTGATAATCACTAAAATACAAATTGCAGTCTTTACAGTGTGATAATCATACGAAGTCATACTGCAATTATTTTTAATTCATTTTCAGCTCGTTCCCACTGCAACATTTCTCATTTAATTTACTGGTTGTACTAAAACAACAAACTAAAGCTATAGTTTATAGTGCAATTAAAAAAATAAAGAAAATATAAACTAATTAAATATATAAATAAAAACTATAACGGTGTCTGAATCATAATAAAATCTTACTGATAATCCACAAAGTAACTGTGGGAATAAGGTCTAATAACAGCATTTCACCTCTTGGTGGGCCAGCGTTATGCACAGTGCTTCTGCGATATCCAGGCAGACTCTGAAGGGTGTCTGCTTTTGATAAAGTTGCTGTAGCACTTTCCTCTGAGAGGTCCATGGAGAACGGCCGTGAATGCTGAACTGCCAAGTTGGGCTGAGATCGGGCAGAGTGCAGACTAGAAAATGACTCCTCGCCTTCAGCACTTCCTAATGCCTGCTAAACAAGCGAGAATAAAAAGAACAAAAAACACCTTAGAACATTTGCGACCCAATACTCGAGATAAAAAACCCCAAGAAGACCTGATCAAGGAGCTACAAACAGTAACAGGACTAGTCAAATCAAGTAAGAGTGCAATTTTACTGTTTGACTGCAGGTCGCTTATGTACTTTAGAAGTATTACTTTAATATGCATTATACAGAGGCAAGAACACAAGAAAACGCAGCGTAACTTATGAAGTCAGTTCCCCTCAGCCATACATTCATATAAACCCCATCTCTGCAACTAGGCCTATAATGTGATTTGTCTAACATCTCAAACGAATTGAATAGTCAAAATTTTGCCTTGAGATGCATCATTACATCTCTATAGTTTATTTACCAGGACACTTTGGGTAGCTACATTCAGTTGCAAATACAACTTCAATCGAGTTCAAGGTGGAAAAAGCTTAATTGGGCTCTGCCCTTTGAAGGGGGTAGGGCATAGGGATGCTCACTTCTGTTTGAAATTCAAGTTTCACCTGACAGTGATTTTTCTTACTGTCCATAATTTGGAAGATGGGACCTACTTTACATATAACACTTTTTAATCCAATAAAGTGCAAAGGCTGGGAATTTCCTACCTTAGCCAAAGTGATGTTGATAACCTGCGTAGTGCGACGCCTGCGAGCTGAAGCAGTGAGCTTCTTTGCAGAGTCAACCACAAGTTCGCCAATAGAATTGACGCTGGACTCCAGTTTGTGCTCAAAGGCATCATTGTGGTCCCCTTTACGTCTGTTGCCTTGTTGACTCATAGGCGTGAAGTAGAGAGTCTCCAGGGATTCAGCACCGAAGGCACGACGTTTAGCAGCCAAGCGCTCAGAACTACGTACCAGTGGAGTGCTGGATTCACCCAGTATTGCCGAATGACTGCCAAATTGAAAAAAAAAAAAAAGTACAATGTCACTGCATTATGATAATTACCTGGAATTCAATGCGGGAAGTTTTTATGATTGGTTTATTGCATTACCTGCTAGCGTTGAGCGAATCATTTAGCTCAAAGTCCAAGCTGTCTGTACTGTTGTCCTGCTGTTTCTCCTGGACTCTAGTGTACAGACTTTCTCTGTGTCTCATGTTCTCTTTGTCACTGGTCATCTTGTGCTCTCGCAGTTGCCTGTCAGCAAAGTCCACCTATGACAAGCACACAATTAGACATGAAACTGGACAGGAAAAATGTAAAGTTTCGATTCTACATATTAAAGCGTAAACTTACTTGTGCTTCCAAGCTTTTCACTTTGGCTGCAAGGTTCTTCTCGTTGGTGCTCGTCTGGTCTAGTTCCATGCGAGCTAGAGTCAGTTCCATTTCTAGAGCTTTGACTTCTCTCTTGCTGGCCTCCAATGAGTGCTCGAGAGTTTTGTTCAACTCCTGAGCCTCCACCAGCAGCTGCTTTTTACCGTTGTAGTGATTCTTGGCCTTCTCCACCTGAAGAAGTATAGCATGTTATGGCAATTTGTAAGTTGTCCAAAACAAACTCTCAGAAACATAAATACTCAAGTAAGAAACCAGACCTGTGATTTGTAGTGCTCCACTACTTCCGACTTTGTCTTCAGCTGCTCCAGGAGTTCTTGTTTCTGTTCCTCCCATTTCTGGGAAGTCTTTCTAAGAGCAAGGATGGAACTGTTTTGCTCCTCCACCTTCAACTCCAGCTCAGCTTGAATCTTCCGGGAGGCATTACACTCCCTCTGGAGAGACTGGTTGAGAGAACTCAGGTGGTCCTTCTCTTGCCTCAGCATCTCCATATTCTGCTGGAGCCCATCAAGTTGACAATTGTCAGCATTAAGCTCAACAATCCTCTTCTCCAGATCTTCCTTTGAATGCTGGATCTCAATTATATCTTCTTCCTTTTGTTGGCACAGCAGTTCCATCTTCCCCAGCTTCTGATTCAAAGTCTGCAGAAGTTGGTCTTTGTCTGACATGTCGTGACTGGTAGTTTCTAGTTGTTTCTGTAGGTTAACAATTTTATCTTCCAGCATTCTGCGGAGATCATCTTCAGACTGTTTGGCTCTTAACTGCTGATCATTAATTTCATCTTTGAGACAACTTATCTGAGCTTCCCTTTCTGAGGCAAGAGTGGAAACCTGTAGTATTTTAGCCTGAAGTGCACTTAAATCCTTCTCCAGGCCTTGAGCCCTTTCTTTAAGATCCTCTTGCGCACAAACCTCCTTTTTAAGCAACTGAACTTCAGATTCCTTCTGAGAAGCTGTAGTTGTTAATTCTGCCACTTGCAACTTAAGAGAAACCAGGTTGTCCTTCAATGCGTTGTGTTCAACCTTTAAAACAGAAATTTCCTGTTGCTTCTGCACTTCATTTTCTTGGTAATTTTGGATTTCATCTTTGAGAGAGATTACTTGTGTTGATAGGCTGTCTCTTTCCTTTTGCACAGTTTCCAAATTTTGCTGGTATTCCTCCCGTTCTTGTTGTTTCTCAACAAGAAGCTCATCAATCCTCTTCTCCAGGTCTTCCTTAGAGTGTTGGACCTCAAGGAATTCAGTTGACAGGATTTCTTTTTCCTTTTTGACCTCTTCCAAATTTTGCCGGTATTCCACCAGCTGTTGTTTCTCAACAAGAAGCTCACCAATTTTCTTCTCCAGATCCTCTTTTGAGTGTTGGACCTCAAGGACATCTTTCTCCTTTTGTTGACACAGCAGCTCCACCTGTTTCAGCTTATGATCTAAGGACTGCAAAAGATGCTCTTTGTCAGAAACATCACAACTGGTAGTTTCTAGTTGTCTCTGTAGTGTTGTAATCTTTTCTTCAAGCACACTGCATAGATCATCTTCTGACTGTTTGGCCCTTAGCTGCTGATCATTTATCTCATTTTTAAGAGAACTTATTTGAGCTTCCCTCTCAGAGGCAAGAGTGGAGGCCTGTAGAAATTTAGCTTGAAGTTCTCTTACTTCTTTCTCAAGCTGCTGGGCCTTTTCTTTAAGGCTCTCTTGCTCACAAAGCTCTTTTTTAAGCAACTGAAGCTCAGATTCCTTCTGAGAAGCTGTACTTGTCAATTCCGCCACTTGTGTCTTAAAAGTAGCCAGGTCCTCCTTCAATGCGTTGCTTTCAACCTCTAAAACAGAAATCTCCTGTTGCTTCTGCGCTTCATTTTCCTGGTAATGTCGGCTTTCATCTTGAAGTGAGGTTACTTCAGTTGACAGGCTGTCTTTTTCCTTTTTCACCGTTTCCAAATTCTGCTGGCACTCTTGTTTCTCAAGAACAAGCTCACCAATCTTCTTCTCCAAGTCCTCCTTAACCTGATGGACATCTTTCTCCTTTTGCTGGCACAGCAGATCCATCTGCTTCAGCTTCTGATCTAAAGTCTGCAGAAGTTGGTCTTTGTCTGAGACGTCCCGACTGGCAGTTTCCAGTTGTCCCTGAAGGGTTTTAACCTTCTCTTCCAGCACTTTGCGGAGATCATCTTCAGTATGTTTAGCCCTTAACTGATTTGTCAACTGATCTTGAAGAGAATTAACACAGGCCTCCCTTTCAGAGGCTATTGTGGAGACCTCTAGGATTTTAGCTTGAAGTTCATTAATCTTTATCTCAAGTTCCTCACGCTTGGTAGTCTCAAGCTCCTGGGCCTTTTCTACAAGGCTTTCTTGCTGGTTAAGCTTGTCTTGAAGCGAGACAAGTTCAGAATGCTTCTGTGAAGCTGCAGTGGTTTCCTCCACCAACTTCTTCTCAAGGACAGCCATGTTTTTCTTTAACATGTTGTGTTCAACCTCTAAAACAGATATAACCTGTTGCTTCTGCATTTCAGTCTCCTGGTAGCCACAAATTTCCTCTTTAAGAGACGTTACTTCAGTTGACAAGTGGTCTCTTTCCCTCCTTAATATTTCCAAATTCTGCTGGCACTCAGAAAGCTGTTGTGTCTCAACATGTAGCTCAACAATCTTTCTCTCCAGTTCCTCCTTTGCCTGATGTGTTTCAAAGATATCTTTCTCTTTTTGAAGGAAATGCCCTTCCATCTCTTTGAGTTTGTGATCCAAAGAGCCCAGCAGTTTGTCTTTATCCACAGCATAACGATTGACTGTATCCAGTTCTCCTTGTAGTGTGCCAATCTTCTGCTCCAATTCTCTGCGAAGATCATCTTCAGATTGTTTGGCATGCAATTGTTGATTCTTCATCTCCTTTTGAAGGGAAATTACTTGATCCTCTCTCTGAGAGGCAAGAGTGGAAATCTCTACAATTGTGGCCTGAAGTTCACACACCTTATTCTCAAACTCTTCACACCTGACTGCCTCGCGCTCCACAGCTTTTTCTCTTAGGCTTGCTTGATGGGCAAGCTCATGCTGAAGCAAGAGGAGTTCAGATTCCTTTTGGGAAGCTGTATTATTCACCTCCACCAACTGGTTCTGGAGAGCAGACATGTTTTCTTTTAAAACATTGTAATCAGCCTGTAAAACAGACATTTCTTGTTGAGAACGGTAAATTTCTTCTTGGAGAGACGATACCTGATTGGAAAGATGGTCTCTTTCTTTTCTCAGCATTTCTAAATTCTGCTGGCACTCATCCAGTTGTTGTTTCTGCTCAATAATCCTCCTTTCCAAGTCTTCCTTTGCTTGATGCATCTCAGTAACATCTTTCTCTTTTTGTTGGCACAGCAATTCCACCTGCTTCAGCTTCTGATTTAAAGACTGCAGAAGGCTATCTTTATCCGCTGCATCATGATTAGCAGCATTTAGTAGTTCTTGTAGATTTCCAATCTTCTCTTTTAGCTCATTGCGTAGATCATCTTCACACTGCTTGGCTATAAGTTGTTGATCCTTCATCTCATCCTGAAGAGAACTCAGACAAGCTTCTTTCTCCGAGACAAGAGAGGTTACCTCCAGGACTGTGGCCTGAAGCTCACTCACAGTCCTCTCAAGCTCCTCACGTCTGGCTTTCTCAAGCTCCTGAGCTTTTTCTCTCTGGGTTTCTTGATTACAAAGCTCCTGTTGAAGCAAGTGGAGCTCAGATTCCTTCTGTGAAGCTGTAGCAGTCACCTCAGCCAACTGGTTCTGAATTGAACTCATGTTTTCCTTCAACACATTGTGTTGCGCCTCTAAAACAGACAATTCTTGCCGTTTCTGCACTTCATTTTTACTGTAATGGCAGATCTGCTCTTTAAGAGATGTTACTTCCACTGACAGAACCAGCAGTTCTTCTTGTTTCTCTGAAGCAACTGAAGAAGCAGAATCAAGCTCTTGCTGAAGTTTTTTAACAGTGTCCTCATGCTCTTTGCGATTTGATTTGATCATTTGATTTATTTCAATATTTTGTTCCATTACAAGCTTCAGCTCGTGGCCTATATTGTCATAATCATTCCTCAGAATTCTAATTTCTTCATCTTTTAGGGAAATCTGTTGGGACATATCCAGAATTTGTTTTTGGAGGCTGCTGATTTTGGTCAACGCCTGACTAACATTGTTCTCCTCCTCTGTTTTCTCCTGTCTGAGTATATTTATTTGCTCCTGAAGGTCTCCAATGGACTGCAGATGCTCATAAAGATCTTGTTGCAATGTGCATGCCTCCTTTTTCAGGGATTCATTTTCTTGCACCACTTTCTGATGCTCTTCCAGCTTCTTCTCATAATCCTGAACTGTGGCTCTGGCACTTTGCAAGTCCAAAATAAGGGCATTCAGAGCACCTTGCTGTGACGCCCTTTCCATTTCCAAACCCTGGATCTCAGCATGCAAAGCGTGAACCATCTTATCTAAAGAGGCTACCTTCCCCTCCAGCTCCTCTCTCTGTTGGCGAAGTTCTGCAGAGATTTTGATCTCTGCTGTCAGCTGCACTTCCACCTGTTGCAGGCGAGATACATCACTTTCCAAAGCTGATATTTGTGTGGTGAGCATTTGCTTTTGTGTCTGTAAAGCCTCCTGCAGTGTTTCTCTCTCTAAACGGATGCTGTTGATGGAGTGCTCCAGATCGAACACCACCATTTGGAGTCTTTTGGTTTCCTTTTCAAAAGAGCCTCTTTCCTCAGCCAACAAAGCCTCAACTTCGGCCTTTTCCTTCTCAAGGCGGTAAATAGTATCCTGAAGTTGAGCGAGTTTAAGAGTCAGATCTGCCAACTCCTGTTTAAGCTTCTCCCACTGATAAAATCAAGAAAGATTAACAAATGTTAGTCAAAATTCGCGAACTCCAGTAATATGTATTCTATTCATCATTAAATGAATGTGTCATGTCACAGTGAATTTATGTATGGACACCCCATTCACACTTCAAACCAAGCTTGTACTATCGGATGTTGTCAGATTTGCAACATAACCACAATATTACACATTAAAATTTTGTGACGCAAAACTATAAATGAAAATATTAAAATTTCAAAACATAAATATGAATATATATATATTATATTTAAAGAAATGTACATATTTACAAAACATCTCACCTCCATGATGGGCCCCAAAACCTCTCCTTTCTCTTGAGATTGAGCTTTCTGTAGCTCATCCTCCAGAACGGAGATCTTTCCCTGAAGTATCTGAACATGCTCACTCAGACTTTCCTGCACAATGAACACAGTTTAATGTCAGAGAGTATAAAGTATACAGTACACGATTAACTTAAAAAGTACAGTTGTTGTACCTTGTGCATGACAGCCTCATTTAGCTCCTTCTCCAGAAACTCTTTTCTGCTCTTCCACTCAGTCTGTGCCGATTCATGAGCCAGTGTGAGTTTTGCAACTTCCTCCTCAGCTCTTGCCAGCTGAGCAAAGGCGTTTCGCACCTGATGGGGCCAGACACAGGTAAAAATGATCAGATCTGACCATTATTTTAAGCAGGACTTTAAAACGAGGAAACAGCCTTTCACCTGTACAGTAAGTGTCCCATTCTCCTCTGTCAGTTCATCAATCTTTCTCTCTTTTTGGGAGTTGTCTGTTTTTAAGTCTTGGCATTGCTTTAGAACCTCATGCACTCTGTGGAGAAGACTGTAAGAAAACAAAAAAAATCACTTTAAACAAACTTGTTTTATTTGGTTAACTATCAGAAACCCAAATTTGACCTTCAGTGCACCTCACCTCTCGTTCTTCTCCTGGAGCTCCAGCAGTGCAGCTTTATGGTCCTTCTCCAGCTCTCCTTGTTCTCGCAGGATTCGCTCCACTCTGTGCTGTAACTGAGAAATCATGCCCTCTGTGTGCAAAAGAAAGGAAAGTTCAAGCAGTTCATACCGGACCATATTTGATCTCATTCACTCCAGGCAAAAAAACATGGTAATGGATGGGTAGATCTTTGGTACCCTTCTCTGAGATGATGCTGATATGATTGGCCAGTTCTTTCTCCAGCTCGTCTCTCACATCTCCCTCATGCGCCAATTCTTTCCTGAGTCTCTTCAGCTGAAAATGCGGCGTGCTCATAATATCCGGCACTGGAGAGCTGGAGATAAAGTGTAAAGATATTCTTTAGGAATTTATCAATCAGTCAAACTATCATATGCAACTACATGCACTACATCTGTGCATGAGTGCTGCTCATGTTAATTAATTCTAGAACAAAATTCTACTGTCACCATACAATTACAACTTCTAAAGCAGTGACTTATTTAACCTTTTTTATGGCTTTAGTCAAGAAACTGATTCGTCCTACAACAAAAAAACCCTCACTGACCCGTCCGAGCTTGAAGCCACTGTACAAAGCTCTTGAAACTGAACTCTGGGAGGCCGCTGGGACCGGCTGATGATCGGAGATTCATCCTCTGTGTATAACAGCGAGCTGCCGCTGTTGCCACTGCTGGAGTTCACAACGTTCATAAAAGCTACAGAGAGTGAGGATGTGAAAAACAGATGATTAATAGATTTACTTTAACACTATCCATAATCCAATCACTAAGCACTGTGATTACTTACAGCCTTGGGCAAGAAACTGGTCAAGACTTTCGTCTAAAGACAGACCATCCGCATCGTCTTTTACAAAACGAAACATGGATGTAACTTCCGACTGACACAGATAGAGAAAGAGAGATAAATAAGAACCTGTAAAAAATTCAGTGCAGTGACACTAGATATAGAGCTAAGAAAAGCAAAGCATCTAGTAAGTGACAGCATGTGGTCATCAGTAAACACTCACCTCTACATCTGAATCCACGGGGAGCAGAGCGCCCTTTTTAAAAGTGCAGTAACAAAGCAAAAGTGCCACCTGCGCAAACACATTAACACAGACAAATGCACAACATTTGACCTGCATATCAATTCATCCAAGAAATGAGCAAATTTTCCTAAAGGTAATTTCTTACACTTTGGCCTGTTGCTCCTACACAGCTTCAGATGCCAATCCTAACTAATGTTTTTTGCATTATTGTTAATGTAATTTCATTATGTATTATTACGTCATACAAGTATTATAACCTATTATAATGTATTTACCTTGACATGGTATTAGAAAAATTATCGTTTATCATGTTTTTATCATGTTTGTTTGTTTAAAATGCTGATTAAGAACACATATTTATACCTTAGCAAGCTGAATCTCTAGGTCAATCCCTCCACTGATCTTCTGTAAGATGAGGGAACTTTGTCTTTTGATGAGGCGAAAATCATCTGCACAAGGAAGACAGAAAGAAATATTTAAAAGACATTTCAAATTTTTATATATTTTTTATATTTAAAAAAAATAAAATTTATATTTATATATTCCAAACATATAAAAATACAAATATATATGCCTAAACGACACAAAAAAGGTGTTTAAGGTGCCATAGAATGCATTGAGAGAATATTTTAAATTGTTCTCTGATATATACATAGAAGGTATGTAGCTTAGGTAAGGG
>JAUMHQ010000075.1:14600771-14615983 GCA_032361165.1 Enteromius paludinosus | reverse complement strand
ATATCAGAGAACAATTTAAAATATTCTCTCAATGCATCCTATGGCACCTTTAATACATGTTTTAGTATTTTTAGTATTTAATATTTTTCATATCTAAAGATATGTAGTGTAGTCTATTTCTCTTTCTGGCTCAGAATTGTTCATTCTCACTAGAAAAAATTTTTTTTCACTAAGCTGCTTGTCTGCCTCTTTTGCAGGGCGTATTTGATCGCCACCCTTCCTCATGTGAAGATGATTGATTTTTGTGCCGTCACAAAACAGGAACGGGAGTTGGCTTCAATTTGGCAGAGGAGCAGAAACCCATGCAAATCCATCGGTCATAGCAAAGTGGACTGAACCTTCTCCACCCGACATCCTGAAGCATCTAATAAACATAAATGTGGAGTTACAGCTACAGTTTGATCTGCCACAAATGATAAACCAGACTCCTACAAAACCAAGACGATTACTGGTCAGCAATTACACTCCAGAATGTTTCTTCATTAGCCGTTGATGAAGCCACACGAGTAAGTGGTGAAACATCTTAAGCAACAAAAAAAACGTCCATTTGACTTGAAAATCTTTAAAGCCACGGCACAGTGTTTGAGAACTGTCTGCAACACATTAAAAATCAACACCACCGCTTTATAAATTTCAAAGTCTTTAATGCATAATTTCATTCAACAAAAACAGTTTTAACAGAATATTGAGAATTTTTTTTGGTACTAGCCTAAGAAATGTTTTCTCTGTAAATCAGGTAGTATTCCACGTTTAGGTAACAAACAAACAAACTTGAACACTATTAGTACACTGCAACAGAAAACAAAATATTTGCAGCGCATTTTATCCCTTTAAAAACCTCAAAGAAAAGCTAAGGTGCCTTCCCATGATCTAGAGAACTAACTGTGCCACACCAGTCTGTGAGCTTGCATAAATACATAAAATCAAAATAAATAACATACTGTGTGGCATCTCAAGAACGCTAGTTGATCGAATTCACTAGCTCTTTCCTTTTTTCGGCACAACAGCAAAAAATAAAATAAAATAAAATAAAAAAATTAGATGGACTAAGTTAAAGCAATGTAATAATATTTTTATTATGTTAAAAGTGGAACAGGCAAGGTAAAAGCATCCCCGGTCTAACGATCGCAAAGCCTTACGACTAAGGCATAATACAGCCAGGGGGCGCCATAGAGGTGTTTACACTTCCCGCTACACACGTGTTAATCATTCATCTCTAATCATTTAACACTCTGTACATTAAAGGCATTGACACAAAAGCATCATTTACAAACTACGAATTCCAATTCAAGCCCGCCTCCCCATCCAAAACATTCGAAGTTGACAGTATGATTATTCGCTAGACAGGCCACGCCGTTCTGGCTCGGTTCAACCGGGGTTGTGGCCTCTTCCAATACGACTGCATGACCGTTTGATGGTTATAGGAGAAGAGAAACACTTTCTCTTCCATTAAAAACAATAGCAGAGCCGCTTCAGGGGATCCAAAACCTATTTACCATCCAACATAAGTTGCATACAGACCACTGATCAATATAAATAAATGCTTGCAATATAGACCTTAGTGAGAGTAGCACCATGTTTAATTTTTGATGGGAAGGAAAACGAGGCTGTGAGGGACTGAAGTACAGTCCGTTTAATGGATTATACCAGTGCTGCCAATCGTGATTAATCACATACGTATGTGTGCTGTGTATATTTATTATGTGTATATATATATATATAAATACTCACACATGCAGGTATATACTTCAGAAAAATAGGTTATGTTTAATATATTAAATATTAACTCAAAACATGATATGAGTACATATACATATACATATACATATATATATATATAGACAGAACACACACCTATATATATTAAGCCAACAAAACTTTTATTTTGGATGCATTTGACTGCGATTAATCGTTTGAAAGCACTAGATCGTATTATTGTTTTATAGTAAACTGATGGAATCCCTTTAAAAAAAAAAGTTTCAGTAGATAAAAACAGTTTAAAAGTTATGACATTACATGATTTTTATACAGCGAGTGTTATTGTAAAGACTGTAAGGTAAGTCTGTCCATCAGAGCTTCATTTCCATCTGCGCAAAACTTTAATATGGTGTCTAAACTGATTACGATCTATTGGCAAATTGAGAAAATCAATTAGGAAAAAAATTATGTTTAAAGCTGCAGGACATCCCGTGCTTTCAGCTCTTGGGTCGTTAACAGTGATAGACTTAAATCTAACCCAGTTGAAAATCAATTTGATAGAATGTCAAGCAGATCAGACACAGAAAACAAAAAGATGGTTAATGCAGCGTTACACGTGTGTTACTCTGGTTAGACTAGCATTAGTTATATTGCCCATATTAATCCACATCCCAATCTGGAACCTCAGTGCATACAATTATGAGAATTAATTAGAAATATGAACTCTAAATCAAGTGTTTCAAGAATACTAGGGGAGAATTAATTACATTACTGAACCCTAACCGCCAAACTGAGTAAAGATACGATTAACTTTAGTTTAAGAATAATTGAGAAGTCTACTTGGTTTAACAATCTCCAACTAACCAGGAAACTGAAAACCAACGGAAGAAGAATCAATAAGTCAACTTAGCAATCATAGCAGCTCAACGCCATCAAGTTGAACACTTTTGATGTATTCGGTGAACAAGGGTTCGATTGATGCATGGAAAACTACCAGTAACTTATCAAAGCAAAGATAGATGCGTTTACCCTCTCGGATCTGTGCCGTGGCGGGTGACGGATTTACACAAGGAGCTCTGGTTGGGGTGAATTATATTTATCTGCAGGGCTTTCAGAGAACAAAGACATGGGCGTCTGCATCTCAAGAGGTTTGGAAGGAGAACGGAGGAGTGAAAGGGCTAGAAAGAGAGACAGAAACAGAGGAACTGGGGAGGGAGGAGGTCCATCTTTTCAATCACGGTATAGCAAACTGCACCACCAGCTCTTCCTTGGCATCTACTTGGATTTGTGAGATGGCGCTGTAGGAGTACGCAGCGATCTTTGAGACCTGAGGAGGAAAGAAAGGCAGTATATCATAAGGATGTTGGATGCATTACATCGCCAACAGCCTGATCAATAGAAAATGCACAATTTATTTGATCAGTTTTGTGAACTTATTTACACTACTGCTCAAACGTTTCGGTACAGTAAAAGTTTTTTTTTTAAAGAAATTAATACTTTTACTCTGCAAGGACATATTTCAATCATCAAAAGTGTTGTAAAAACTAAGTAAAGTATATATATTTATAATGTTACACAAGATTTCTATTTCAAATCAATTTCTATTTATCAAAAAAAAAAACAATTATATATATATATATATATATATTTGAGTTTCTTAATACATAACAACTGCTTAATATATTAAACCTTAATATAGAACGCTGAAATAGAAAACTTACATTAAATACTGTACTTTGTAAACATCATCATCGTTTCAAAATATACATTTAAAGAATTCTAATGAACTTCAATATTCATAACAGTAGCATGCATATTTACAAACGTATAAAAACAGCTTTTTATAGCATATATGCATACATTTTAATTGCTACAATTATTAATTTATACACTGGAATACAGTAGTCAACATTTGAAGTGGATCACAATGCTTATGTACTGTATATATTGCATATTAACTGAACTGATCTCTAGTTTCCACCGTCTGTGATCGATCACTAATAAGTGCCACACCAGGCCTTGGCCTCTGATATACATTCAGAAGGTTATTTAATAACAGATTCTGACCTGCTGTACATCTGCGTAGGGGACCAGGTCTGCGGCGAGCACCTGATGAGGTTGGCTGGTCAGTGACGGAAGAGGAACGGGCTTCTTCTGAGACAGCGTTCTGCTCAACACCTCGAGCTTGGTGCTTTAACACAAACACACACGACTCAGCTTTAAACATGACCTACGAGCTCAAGAAAACTGCCCTATCATGCTTCTAGTGACATCGGAATAACATCCATCCAGCCATGTCTACCTGTACTGTCTGGCTCTGTCCATGTATTCATGTTGCTCCATGCCTTGAGAATCAACAGCCGAGACGTCAATTATGTTCCTAATCAACAAGAAAAGAGAAGCGAGTTGGAAAAGTACCAAATAACACAATCGCCAAAAAGTAAAAGGGAACGCGTGTGTCGTACAGGGCTGTCCGCTGCAGGATGGTCGTGAGCAGGGCCTGTTCATCTGTGCGGTTGGACGGCAGGCTGTCTGGATTTCGCTCCGAGCCATTGGTGGGTTTTCTGTCTAAGTTTGGGTCAGGAATCAATGGCTTTACCTCTTCATTCTACAAAAGAGCCAAAAGGAAGCTTCAAAACATCATCACAGCTCCTGAAAACAGTGCCTGAAGAGGTTTTTGTCTATAGGGGAAAATTAAATTGTATCTGTAAAGAAAAACATGTTTCAGAAGGGAACTGAACCTGTCCTCTGGTTAACAACATCTGCTTAATTTAGCAAAATCATATAAATCTAACTTGAACATTTCCAGAAGTGATTTACAAATTTTTTTTCATGTATAAGAATTTTACTTAAACATATAGATTTGCTTAAATTAATTAATCTATAATATTAATTAATAATAATAAAGTTGTAAACTGCTTATAAAAAAGTGAGAATATTTAGACATTTACATATTTGCACTCTGTTTATCATTCTCGTTTTAAACAGACCAATATAAATAATTTATAAAATCACATATTTCAGTGTGTTTTAAGACTTTTGAGGCATTTCTATAAAAAACAGACACAGAAACATCCAGTCCTGGATTTGAGAATCCTCTTGAGAGGAAAAACCCACTATATATAATTTCCTCATGCATGAGCACATGTCAGATCCGGGTGTCTGACACATCTGACCCACTGACACGAGCCTATTTCCCAAAATTTCCCATGCATAATCACCCTGGGACCAGCAGCACATCAAAGTCATTCCTATGAGATAAACAACTAACGTTAACGTAAACCAAACTAGGCATTAGAGTAAGTTTGTTGTAGTCTTGAAGCACACTGACTGCTGACCAGTTCTTAAAGAATTACAAACACGCACCAACATTAGCTGTGCTGTATGTAATACAGATAGCAGGAACACAAACAGCACATTCAGCTGTCTTTTATAGATGTTTGGGTGTATATTGATTAAGTCTTGTCTACCTGCTCCGACGTTTCGCTATCGCTGCTGAAACAGCACCCCATGATAGCTGTCCAGCAGGTTCAGCCTCTTATCTGTGTGAGTTTTTCGTCTCAGAAGCGCTTTTTTCGATTTGTTTGTCTGTTGACTGTAAAGCGCTTCGCTGCAAACGCAGGAACCATCACATGACAGAACTCCCAGTCAGGTCACGTGACTTCCGTCTCCTCACTCCTCACCATACGTCAATTCCGCCCGTCAAGCATTTCTCATTTGAATGACCAGAGGCGTTATTTTCGACTGTGAGTTGGAAATAAAATAAAGATGCGGTTAGCGACTTCAGACGCTTATATTTAGCTTCTGAATTAAAACAAACGACAGGAAGAAGTTTCTTCTTATTGGCTGAACACTTCCGTGGTTCATTTTGCAATTCATAGAAAATTAGAGCAGCTAATTCAGAAATAAAGCACTTTGAATTACAAAAAATATATATATAATTATAAAATAAAATATATATATATAAATAAAAAAAATAAATACAAAAAAAATAATTATATATATATATATATATATATATAATTTTTATTTATTTATTTTATTTTGTAATAGTAAACGAACATTGTATTTATTTTCTGTTGCAATCTTTGCATTTGTACTTATTATGGGGAAAAAAAATATGTTATTTTTTATGCCAATATCAAAGTACAAAATTATTTTATATACAAAGAGGTAATATTTTATGCAAAGCACCATTGGTATACAGAACAAATATTAAATAAATAAAATAAAAACAACAAAAACAAACAAAAAAATAATATTAGTAAAATAAAACAGCAGAAGCTCTAATATAAATAAAAAAGATGAAATATATTGACTGTTTTAAGAGGATGATAAAATGGTTTGTATATACTGTTGAACCTCTTTTTTAAAAGCAATAAACAAAGGATTTTGCAGAGAGAATTTACTGCAATGAATATGAAATTTAGCTAGAAATAATAGTAAGTTAATAATAAAATACTCCTTAGTTTTATTTTTTTGTATATCAAAGAAGCCGAACAGTACATCTGTAAACAGCAAAGAGAAACCCTGGAGCACATTGTGATTGATAACATTGGAGAATTCAGGTGTGAGGAATAATATGCATATCGGTTTCATTAGTGTCACCACAAAAAGAACAGCTTGTATCTATGTCTGATCTAAACCTTTTTAAAAACTCTTTAGCTGGGTAAAATCTGTGTAACAGTTTGAATGAGATTTCTCTAACCTTGTTAGTTATTATGTATTTTTTGAAGACAGAGTCCATACTTTTTTTCCAATCAATATGATCAACAAAATTTTTCCAGTAAGAAATCACATACGGAGTTGTTACAAGTTCCTTTTGAAAGAGCGATCTAATCTTATAATTGTGTGAAGAAGGATGTGAAAAAAAGCTGGGAATTCAAAAGGGCCCAGAGAAATAGATTGCTGGTTGATCTAACGGGATCCCTTTAGGAACAGCGTCCATGACAATGGATAATTCTTTGGGAGTTACTGGAAAATCAAACTTACATAAGAACTCTTCATCACTTAAAATAAGACCTTCTGAGTTAAATAACTGGGAAACAGTCAAAATGTTTTTCTCAAACCAATTATTAAAAAAACCGAGATTTTCTCTTTTAAACAATGTCTTGATTGTTCCAAATGAAATACCAATGAGGGGATTTAAGTTTAAAAAAATTAATGAACATGCAAGTAATACCCGTTTATGGAATTTAGATACATTGTAAGGGATTCTGTCAACTGGGAAAATGTAAGTGTGATAATTATAGACGGTTTCAACGACGTCGTAAACAAATGTTACTGCGCGTGCGTGCTTTTGTGGCCCTAACTTAACTTAACCTAACTTAACAGCTAAAACCTTCTAGAATAAACATGTATAGGAAGCATCCCACAGGACTAAAACCTGAGACCATCTTCATTACTCATCATTAGCTGCGGCGCTAACCAGATCGATAAACAAACACAGACCGGAAGTTAGGCGCGTGCGCCCGATGAAACTGTCTATAAGACATCCTTAATTAAAAAAATAGCAACAGCAAAAGACATGTCACGCCTTTTGGGAGGAATTAATTAGAGCTTATTAGACCTGTTTTTAATGTGCCATTTTATGTTGGTGAGGCTTGACTTGAGCAACAGGTTTTTAGCATTAATAAGAGACCTAATTTGAACTACTGTATACTCATTTGGATGTCTGGATGAACAAAATATTATCATTGTAGGCCTGCTTATACCACCAAATTAAAAAAATACATTATAAACATTAAATAAAATTGAGAAGAAAAAAAAAATCAATACTTTATAATTGTGAAGGTCTTTATTGCATAATTTCATTAAAAACAATAATAACTGTATTAACAATGTATTTGCCTACAGTAAGATAAGTAAAGTAGTCTCTGGAAATCAGGTAGTGTTCCCCTTTGAAGTAATAATCAATATTAGTACGCTACAACAGAAAAAAAAAAATCAAAGTATTCCAACTTAATCCCTTTAAAAAAATCTCAAAGATAGATTAAAGTGCCTTCCAAAGATCTAGAGAGCTAATTGTGCCAATTGAGCTTGCATAAAATCAAAATAAATAATTACACAAACATACTTTAAACTCTGTCAAGAGTGAACGCCAGTTGTTTTGAATTCATTAGTTTGTTTGTTTGTTTCTCAGCACAACAGCACAATGGACGGACTAAGTTAAAGCAATTTCATTATATTATTATGGAACAGGCATGGTAAAAGCATCCCTCTTTGCTAAATAAGCTATCAATCGCAAAGCCAGTGGACAACTAAGCAGTGGTTCAGCTGACAAAACATCTTCTGAAAAAAACCCAGTACATTGTGTGCCACTGTAAAGGCGTCAGGCTTGTCCCTCACAGCCTCATTTCCATCAATTTAAATTCCAATATAGCATCTAAACCTGATTCCGTTAGTCTATTGGCAAAAAACACAGAGCGAGCTCTAAATCACAGTGTTTGCAGAATTCTACAGAAGAAAGTAAACCATGTGTTAAGATGACCCAGCCAAACTGAGTACAATTAAGTTTAGTGCAAATATTAGAACAGTTGAGAAGTTCGGATGTGCTACTTGATTAAACAATCTCCAGTCAAGACAGAAAAAGGAACGAATTCAAAAATAAAACAAACAAAAAAAAAATCACTTAAGTAATTGTAGCAGCTTGTCTTTTGTGCAAGTGAGGGAAGGAGGTCCATCTTTTCAATCACGGTATAGCAAACTGCACCACCAGCTCTTCCTTGGCATCTACTTTGATTTGTGAGATGGCGCTGTAGGCGTACGCAGCCATCTTAAAGACCTGAGGAGGAAAGAAAGGCAATAAATCAAAGAAAACTCAGCAAGGATGCATTAAATCTGCAAACAAATGTTACAAAACGCATCCATTTTAAGTAAACACTCTTCCTTTCTCTGCATCAAAGAATCTTGAAAACAATTGCATTTTCCCATACATATTTAAAATGTTTCTTGAGCAGCAAATCGGCATACTAGACTGATTCCTGAAGCATCGTGCATCGCTGAAGACTGCAGTAATGATGCTGATAATTCAGCTTTGCACGACAGGGATAAATCACATTTTAAAATGCATTTAAAATAGGATACGTTTCTTTTAAATTGAACTTATATTTTAGACTACTACTGTATTTACTGCAGCAATGCTCCATAATCCTCATACACCTACGGCATGTCAAAAACAGTCTAATGTACAGTGAGACAATGAAACCGAGTCTGACCTGCTGTACATCTGCGTAGGGCACCAGGTCTGCGGCGAGCACCTGATGAGGTTGGCTGGTCAGTGACGGAAGAGAAACGGGCTTCTTCTGAGACAGCGTACTGCTCCACACCCCAAGCTTTGTGCTTTAACACAAACACACACGATTACAGCTCAAAAACACATACAGACACATACAGACACAAGTACAAAGCAAGTTAATGAGTGGTGAGCTGTAACAGAACTTAAAGTCATCATTTACTCCCCTTTGATCATTGGAACACAAAACAAGATATTTTATGGAATGCTGGGAAACAAATTGAGTTTTTAGGTGTTGTTGTTATCATTTTAATTAATGAATTAATTATTTTGAATTAATCTTAATTTTTACTGATCCTACATGCCACGTTTTTGTTTTTCAGTACAAACAACTTCATATTGCATCTTAAAAAATATTTATTTAAGGATGTTTGGATATTGGAAAACAAACAAACAAACAAAAATAATACTGAGCAAGATATTCTTTTTTTTTCGCAGTGCATGTAACTTCTAATGTGATAACTGTGGACCTTTTAGGCCTTAATGTGTGGAAGCAGGAATTAAGACTTGCAAGCTAAAACCTTGATGCTGTAAAAAAGAAAGAACAAAGAGCAGCTATTGTTGCACAGAGATATGGTTTATCATGTCACATCATTGGCATTAATGGCATTTTAGCACACCTGTACTGTCTGGATCGGTCCATGTAATCACGTTGCTCCAAGCCTTGTGTAACAACAGCCGATACGTCAATTATGTTCCTAACCGGAAGGACAAGAAAAGTATGTTTTAATCTACCAACAGACAACAGATCATACTGTAACCAAACCATACTACGATGGCCACAGTGAGAGGGAAAGTGTGTGTCGTACAGGGCTGTCTGGTGCAGGATGCTCGTGAGCAGGGCCTGTTCATCTGTGTGATTAGACGCCAGACTGTCTGCATGTTGCTCCGAGCCATCGGTAGGCGTTTCGTTCAAGTTTGGGTTGGGAATCAACGGCTTCTTTTGGTTGTCCTGCAGAAAAGAGCCAAAACATGGCTATTCAAAATCACACCTACTGAAAACCTTTCAATCTTTTAAGGAGGCAAAAGTGGCCTAAAACCATGAATAAATAGTTATTTGTCTAACCAGTATAAAAAATGAGTTCACGACTTGTTACTTGTGAAAAAGTACATTTATTTCATTTTAGATGTAATCCCAGGTTGCTACAGGTAAACTAAACCTTCATTACTATACTGCAAGTATAGGCCTACTATTTGATCTCATGAATGTCCATATCTGCATTTTATATGTATGTCAAACACACGGCAAAGTCCATTTTTTCACATTTTTCACGAAAACAGATCCAATATTCCTCAAAATTAAAAAGAAAAAGTCATTTTTTCTACTTTTTTTTTTCAAATGTTTATATTTTTTGTTATTTTAACTTATTTATTTATTTCAAGATGTGCAAGTCCATAACAATATAATAATTCATCCTTTATTGTTTTAATATAATAATTTTAAGTGTCTTAAATAGCTATAGTCCGCATTAGTCAATGTATTATTTGTGATCATGTATTAATATTCAATCAAATATTTTATAGTATTTTTCTTTTGGAAACTGTTTTTTTCATTTTATTTATTAAAGCCCTAAACACTTATTTACTTAATTCTACAACATCAAATTATTTAAAATATATATTTTTTTTTTCTTAAAAAAATGTGTGTCCCCAAATCATACGTCAACTCCTTTAAATTGGTGGAGTTATCTCTCAGAATTGTGTAAGTTACAGGAAATGATGTCATTTTCACTCACTGATAAGATTTGAAGCTCTGAAAAGTATCAGCGCTCTCTCTGAGAAAATATTTGAAT
Source organism: Enteromius paludinosus (assembly GCA_032361165.1). Classification (NCBI taxonomy): domain Eukaryota; kingdom Metazoa; phylum Chordata; class Actinopteri; order Cypriniformes; family Cyprinidae; genus Enteromius; species Enteromius paludinosus. The sequence goes on along the minus strand of JAUMHQ010000075.1, from coordinate 14,605,198 downwards.
TTAACAACTTCTTACACCAAGAGATATTATTAAAACGTCAACTCTGTTACCACAATATCAATAGGAAAACAGAATTTATTGCTGATCTCCCATTGGATTATTTAAAGCTCTTTTAATCATGTTTTCATAAGTGCCATGCTTTCTTAGCATTTATGCCAGCAATTTGAGTTTTTTGAAAAAAAATAATAAAAATTTAAATTCTGTTTCAGTATTGTCTACCTAGGTAACAGAGTTGACGGTGACACCAAATGTACCCGCAATTATAGAATGAGTCCCAGACACAAGACCCAACATACACTTTCAGTTTGTGAGAGTAGTTTCCCTCCCCATCATGCTGCTACAAGTATTCTGAATACTAAAGTTATTTAAAGAAACAGTGTTTAATTTTTAAATACACTCAGCCTGTTCTTCATGTGTAGGTTAAACACTCCAACATTAACTGGGTGCTGTATGTAATACCTGGAACACAAACGCCACATACAATTGTATTTTACAGCGTTTTTTTGTTTTTGTTTTGTTTTGTTAAATCTTCTTTACCTGGTTGCTGCTGAAACAGCACCCCATGATAACCGAGCAGCAGGTTCAGTCTCCTCTCTGGTGAATTTTCCGTCTTATTAAAAGCGGTTTGTTGTAAAGAGCTTCGCTGCAAACGCAGGAATCATCACATGACAGAACCAAAGCAAGTATGCAAGGTTAGCACAAAGGCGTAGAGCGTCCACCAGCGACACACAGCGACAAAGTAACACTTTCCTATTCATTTCAACTAAGAATGTGGGCGTGTCCAGCGACGCGACAAAGTTGCGAATGAAATCTGTTTGAACCAATAGGAGTGAAGCCGTAATTATATTCTGTAGTTGTGAATATATTCTATATTCATCCAGTTACTTTCCAGGTGCTGTAAAAATATTGATACATTCATATTGGCACAAGTAATTGCAGTTTCTGCATGCAACTAAAAAAGCATGAAAAACAAAACCACGCAAATGACAATTAGTGAAACAACAGTCTGACAGAAAAAGAGCAGTAAAAGAGTTCATTATGTCTGAGATCTCCTGTAAACTGGCACATTAGGCACACTTCATTGGATGCAGGCTGAAACTATTAGATCAACACTTTGTGATAACCATCTATTGAACACAATTTGTAAAATTGAACCATATGTCATTAAAAATAAGAATCTTGAAAGAAATGCTTGTTAAGAGCAATTAATAATAATCATTAACCAATTAAAAGTGTACTGGCATATGTTTACTTGTTACATACAGAGCAAACTATTTTAAAAAAGTGTTTTCCCCCCCATTCTTGAGCTATCACAATGCAAAAAAGTATTGCCAAAGTCAACAACTGTATTAAACAAATTACGTCATATATTATTTATAATTTAGAAGTAATGATGCTTCCACGTTTCTCATAGGTCATTTTTTTCACCCACCAATTTTGCGCTCCAACAATATTTGTGATGTGCATTAAAGATATTGATAGGAAATGTGATTTATGTGTGTGTATAATTTAGTTTAGTAATGTTATAGTGCTGTAGGCACATTTCTTGTATTTTCTACATTTCTTTGCATATGAAACTCATCTCAATGAATGAGATGAAAAGAAGACTACTTGCTTTTTAGCAGCTCATTGTGGGTAAAAATATTGTAAAACATGCACAGTATAAAATCATTATGTATATAGACAATCCTCAAAAACATGAAGGTTTTACCCGTGTGTGTGTGTGTGTGTGTGTGTGTGTGTGTTACCGGGGGTTCCCAACAGGTGGCAGCAATACACTAAAGTGTTTTCGAGATTTCCCATCAATGCACAAAAGAGTGAAACCAAAACACGAGAGAGAAGCGCGGAAGAGGAGTGTTGAATTTAGACACATTGTCACCGGATACTGTATTATTTATAGTTTGCATATGTGACACAAGGTCCCAGTTTATAGAGTCTGACTCAATCTAATTTTTCATGGCTCTTCAGTTCAACAAAAAAGGTTTGGAAATACTTAAGGTTACATCATTCCCAGGAAAGACTCGCAGGAAAATCTATAAAGTGAATGTTTATTTTAAATAGGAGCTTGACTACATGAGTGATCCAGAACCATCAAGAAGAAGACGTGAAGATACACACAGGTTGGTGTCCATTCTTGATTTGATTCTATACATATATATGTTATTCAGTAAGGTGTTTTATATGTGTTATTTAGGAAATTACTGTGAACCATTTGACAAATAAAATATACGGAATCTATTCTGGTTTTTAATAAACCCATGTGCATTATGAATATTGTTGGGTATGTGATAAATGTAATGCAATCCAGTATAAATGCACTTATTCTTTTTGATTTCTTCAGATCTGGTGGGTCTCAATATCAGACAATGATCCCAACACTTCACCTATAAAGAACAAACTCCAGGAGCAGCAGCTGAAATCTGTTAAAGATGGAGTTTATTAAAGAGGAGATTGAAGATGCGAGTTATCCAGAGCCATCCAGAATAAAACAAGAAGATACCGAAGAACAAACAGGTTGGTGTCTTGATTCTTCATTGTTGACTGCTGAGAAGCATTTATGCAACAAAGATCCAGTTCACTTGATTTTCAGCTCATACTGTGTTTATTTTAGATGGGATTGAAGTAAAACAGCAAAAACTGAAGCTGAACGAAGTTAAAAAGCAAGACTGTGAAATAAAAAAAATACTAATAAAAGCCAAAGAGCTGCACACCTGCTCTCAGTGTGGAAAGAGTTTAAAGAAAAAAGAAAACCTTAAGAAGCACATGAGGATCCACACGGGAGAGAAACCGTACACGTGCTTTCAGTGTGGAAAGAGTTTTACTGCAGCATCCACTCTCAGTTATCACCTGCACGTTCACTCTGGAGAAAAACCATTCAGCTGTGATCGGTGTGGGAAAAGGTTTTATTTCTTTTCACAACTGAAAAAACACCTGACAGCTCATGAGAAGCCTCACGTGTGCTCCTTCTGTGGGAAGAGTTTTCTACGACTCGAGAGTTACAAACAGCACCAGAAAACACACAATGAAGTGAGAGATCACATGTGTTGTGAGTGTGGGAAGAGCTTTACTGCAGCTGGTGATCTGACACGGCACCAAATGATTCACACTGGAGAAAAACCTTACAAGTGTTCGTATTGTGACAAGAGTTTCCCTCGGTCTGCAAGCCTGAAAAAACATGAACAAGTTCACACTGGAGAGAAGCCGTATCACTGTATTCAGTGTGGAAAGAGCTTTACTGCAGCTGACTATCTGAAACAGCACCAATTGATTCACACTGGAGAAAAACCTCACAAGTGCTCGTATTGTGACAAGAGGTTCACTCGGTCTGGAAGCCTGAAAACACACGAGCGGGGTCACACTGGAGAGGAGCCGTATCACTGCACTCAGTGTGGAGAGAGTTTCAAAAATGCATCAGCTCTCAGAAAACATCTGCTCGTTCACTCTGGAGAAAAGCCGTTTAGCTGTGATCAGTGTGGGAAAAGGTTTTTATCTTCATCACATCTAAAAACTCACCTCATAGTTCATTCAGATGAGAAGCCTCACGTGTGTTCCTTCTGTGGAAAGAGCTTTTCGAGACTATATAGCTGTAAGCAGCATCAGAAAACACATAATGAGATGTCACAAGCGTGGGAAGGGCTTTAATAAAACTGGTGATCTGAAACGTTTCACTCAGATCTGTAGTGACTCACATTAAAAAGCATTGAGTGAACAAATTCATGTAATCAAATTCATTTTTCTGCAACATAGACGTTGTATATCCTCTGTTTGATCAATTTGATCTTGATGTAGATCAAATTTCACTGACAGCTGATTATGTGTTTTTTTTAGTACTAATGTATGAGTATTTTACTCAGCTATTTTATCCAGTAAATAGATTTTATCTGTGATGATCTTGGTTAAAGCTTAAAATATATTTATTCATGGAGTTTATTTCTTTATCTTATGAGAACAGAGCTTAACATAAACCTTTTGTACAGCTGAAGGGACCTTATTGTCACTAATAAATCAACTATAGATTATGAAAGTATAGCATACAGGTCTGCATCCAAAACAATGCTGCATAAAATAGAAATGATTCAATCACAGGCATTATGAATATGTTGTGGTGCTGTTTGGTCCTCTCCTATTCCTCTGCCTAGAAATGAACAATAAAAAGACAAGATATCATACAGTATATGGTAAACAGTGTTGGGGAATGTTACTTTTAAAAGTAATACATTACAATATTGTGTTACTCCCCAAAAAGTAACTAATTACGTTACTTGGTTACTTTTTATGGAAAGTAGTGCATTACATTTAGTGGTGGGCCGTTATCGGCGTTAACGCAGCAAGACTCTTATCGCGCGATATAAAAAATATCGCCGTTAATCTATTCCCAAAGTTGGGTTGGAGTCTATACTACAAGCTATGGTGACTTTCACCTTTAG
>JAUMHQ010000075.1:14533733-14559016 GCA_032361165.1 Enteromius paludinosus | reverse complement strand
TGTTAACCCTAGCCTCCTAGGGGGTTAAACCTCCTAGGGCTCGGAGGCCGCCGGGCTCCCTGCCTGTCCCCCGGACATTTCGCCAAACAAGCAATTATATCGCAGAGGAAATGGGAACTAGTGAAACATGTTTAAAAATAAATATGACCTCACATTGTAGCAGTCATATTTATACACTGCCTCCGAAGCTTTCGCCCATCATCCAGGTGGATGCTGCACACTGGTGGTGGTCTGAGGAGAGACCCCCCACATATTTGTAAAGGCCTTTGGGTGTATGGCAATACACAGTAAAATTTCTGGTTTGGTTTTCTGCATTTTAGCACATTCTCTATAGCAAGCAATTTGATAGGAAAGAATGACAAATACCAAAAATATATAAAAAAATACAAACATTTCGGAGTCAGTGTGCAAGGACCCTTACACTTTGAACCTTTTTTTTTCTCAATTGCAAGTTCGCATCTTAACTATCAGTTAATAGAAAAAGCTCAGAAAATTGAAGGGAAAAAAGTAATTATTTATTAAACCAAAGCTTTTATAGTTTATAGCTTTAAAAACAACAAAAAAAAAAACAATCGTGTAAAGGTAATTTTGCTCATCCAGTTCTAGATGATTTGTATTTTATGTAATTGCATCAGGAATTCAGCTGTTGGACAATAGGCCTGATGTTTTATGAGGGTGTTAAACCACACTATCGCAGATCGCTCCGGGGTCACAGGTGACGGTGGAGGTCACGGTGGAGTGACCTCACAGCTGCTGTAATGTGAGTGTATTATTGTTCAGTCATGTGGCATTACAGACATTAACACACACACACAAATAATTACAACACAGAATTGCACAATTTGTCACGCAGCGCTGCACCGACACAGACTGGCAGCACGAAGATCTCCATTCGATTTACAACAGAGGCGGTTCTCCAGTAAATGTCACACACAGGTAACACAATCTGATTATAATTAAATAATCAGATTTGATATCCCGCTTACGGTATGAAATTAAAATTCATCCTATTTTCTAAATGTATGTCAGGATGTCATTGTGTTATTTCGGACAGAAATTTATGTAGATTTTATTGTATTTTTCTTAGATATGATACATTAATAAAAATACAATAAGAAATAATATATATACACATAATGTGTCTGTGCATATACTGTGTGTGTATGTGTATATATGCATGTATCTGTGTGCGTGTGTGTGTGCATGCATGCATTTAAAAATGTTTAGTATTGTGACTTTAAATCGCCAGTCATACAGTCAGTTCTCCATCAGTTCCTGATGAATAAAGTTAACTTAATTACTACAATAATGATTTCCACACAGGTCCCTCAAATACCCAGTCCTAGTGTTTTTGCTTACTTAAATGGCTCGAAGAGCTTAAAACAGTACAAACAGTGTGGACTGAGCGGCAGGACTATCAGTTCTTGAACAGTTGCTCAAAGAAATCTATTTTTACAAATCTGCTTGCTGATGCTATTGGCACAGAACACGCCTTATCTTTACTAATTTGCTTGGACTGTCATTGTATCCATGCACAATAATTATTTTTTTGTCACGTTTTTAATTTTTTTTTAACAAATGGCACTGTTAGTTTATTTATATGCACTCAGGCAGACACGAGGCTGCTCCCGTGTTAATATGTGAACAAAAACAGGCAGTACGGGGAAAGTGGGTCAGACTCAGGAGCGGAAAGAGGGATGCTGGGAGAAGAGTGAAGGACGAAAAGACAGAAGAGAAATATCCGGAAGGCATCGGAGGGAGAGAGAGACACACACAGTCTTCAACCTTCACCCTTGCTAACATGTCCTGACTGTCTGCGTGTCTCTCTCTCTCTCTCTCTCCAGGATCTGTGCTCTCTCTTGCATCGTAGATGAACAGAGCACTGTGTGTGAAGGGTTTGAATCATCCAGGTCAATGTAGCATTCAAGTACGCATGCTTTTCAATTATTATTTAATATGTGATGTTAAACGGTGAATTATTATAATAAGATTAAAATGCTCTGCAGTGAATGGGTGCCGTCAGAATGAGAGTCCAAACAGCTGATAAAAACATCACAATAATCCACACCACTCCAGCCCAGCAGTTAATGTCTTGTGAAGTCAAAAGCTGTGTGTCTGTAAGAAATAAAGTCCATTAAAGTGATTATTCCAGTGAAAAAGTCCATCTGTTGTCTCGCACATCAAAATTCGCTCACATATTTGTTTATAAAACAGTGCCTGATCTGTGCAGATCTCTCCTGATCCAGACCAGACCACTTTTTCACTGGAGGAAGCGTTTATTATTTATTTTGATTACGGGCTCATATTTGGCCAAAAGCAATGGTTGGAAGTTAAAAACATCTTATTGATGGATTTCTTTCTTACAAATAAGCAGCTTTTCCCTTCTCCAGATGTAAACTACTGTACTGGATTGGTGTGTATTATTGTGATGTTTTTATCAGCTGTTTAGACTCCCCATTTAGCTGTTTAGCACCCATTCACTGCAGAGCATCCATTGCTGAGCATAGAAATGTAGTGATTGTACTGAAATGGAATCATCTCTGTAATTCTCATCCATGGTCTTGACAACAGCACATGTACGTGCAAAAATGTAGGCCACAAGATTCCTAAGGTGCTTTTGTCCACCTATGTATTGATTTTGTTTCACCCCTTTTCATGGTAATGATTGTAAACAAACAAACAAAAAATGTCTGCATCACTCCCAAACATGCTTTATTGACAAATACCTGCACCACAAAGCAACTGGAATTAATTATAAATGTACTTAAATTCTGATTAATACAGGAATGTTTAGCTTATACTTTTAAATATGAGGATATTATAAAAATGCTCAGTGCATGCCATTATAATATGGCCAGTGTAACCTAAAATCTGTAGAGTGATCACACCGCCTATACTTGCAATGTTTAATCCGGCCACTGTGATATAAAATTTGAATAGCATTGCTTTGCACGCTCTCTCTCTCTCTCTCTCTCTCTCTCTCATAGGAGGGTGTAGAGGCTTGCTGTATGTTAACCGATTGGCTGTTTCTTAGTTGTGTGCGCGCCGAACGGTGGAATAGCCTATTTATCGTCTTTACGCGCATCTGTACGCGACTCTCCACGCGTCAAACCCGATCATGAGGTCTCCGGAGGTCTTCATCGGTCTACGGAGCTGCTGGGTCACCAACGGGATCCGGTAATACGAACACCCCCATCCCACTTCACACCCACGCGGACAGAATCTGGCTTTTTGCGCACTTGGCGCTGCTGCTGCATTCGCTCCGCCGCGCGCGCACCGGTTCCGCGATGGTTCTGTGCCGCCTGCGCGTCTGATGACTCCGCCAGCACCGGCAGCAGCATGTCCTCGCGGAAGATCTCCTCCGAATCCTTCAGCTCCATGGGCTCGGACTACCTGGAGAGCCCCGGGGAGGACGGAGAGTGCCCGTTCTCGCGCGTCTTCTGGAACGGCAGGAGCCCCGTGGAGACGCTCTCGTGTCCGTTCGAGGACGCGGCCGTCAGCAGGAGGCTCGCCCGGCGTAAACGCGTCAATCTGGACTCGCTCGGGGAGAGTTTGAGACGCCTCACCTCACCGACGGTACCGAGCCTTACCTTACACAACATATAGCCTACTTGTGCGTGTGTGTTCATTTGCAAAAAGAGAGAACTCGGTTTTAAATAATTTTCAAAAATCAGATTATTCATTGTGCATTCACATTAATCTAAATCAAACAGCATTTGCTTATTTTGATAAAAAAAAAAAAATCTAAATCAAGTTGAAAAAAAATACACAACACAATAAAAATATTACAACGTAATAAAATACATGTATTTATGTAAACAATGTATTTATGATGCATGTATATACATATTTAGTAGCAAATTTTAGACGGCATTTAGAGGCTTTTGCATTTGAGCTGGTATGTTATATTATACTATATATAAATATATATCCAGGTGTGTACTGAACTATCTGTCCACACACGTACATACACGCAGATGTGCTCCTGCTGTTTTCTCTTCAGAAACTCAATGTATAATGTATATATATATATATATATATATATATATATGATGTAGGTGATGGATAAATAATGTATATATTACTATAAATATATAATTGGTGCATGTTTGTAAAGAGAAAAGTGTAAATACAATATATACAAATATTATTCCATGTGATAGAATCTAGAGTGTAGTATGTGCATATGCACATACTAACATTACTGTAAATACTATATGTAAATGATGCTGGAGAAAACAATGGTGTGTATTTATTATGTATTATATATATATGTTGTCCTCATTTGTAAAGCCCTTTGGATATACATATACAAATCACAGATGATACATAGTGTATGTTTGTGTATAGATCGATGGATAGATAGTGGGCTATACATACATACAGTGTGTATATAAGTTATTTTAATTCATAAAGAATGTTTTCATGTAAAAAAAAAAGTCATAGAACAGAATGGCTTCGCATATATATTATATATATAAAAATATATATTGGGTCTATCTATCAATCTATCTATCTCTCTATTCATGGTTGCTTGAAGGACATATATGGACTATCACCATCGAAACACATCCACTCTCTCTAACCATTTTCACCAGTATTACTGGTTTAGATGCAGTTAGAGCACTGATGATGGATTTGACTCGGTGCATGAGAGCGGATTATACAGCTCGTAAATCTCCTCCGAACAGCAGAACCGGTGACAGTGCAGATGTCTGAGAGCCTGATCCCTCACACCGTATTACATTCATCGTGTGTGTGTGAATGAGTGGAGAATCAATGTAGAGCATGCTGTGGTTGTTCAAGCCCTGCTGTGTGTATGTGTGTGTGTGTGTGTGTGTGTGTGTGTCAGCATGTATTCTTACATATTCATCATGTCTCATGTGTAGAGCAGAAGAGTGTGTGTGTGTGTGTGTGTGAAAGGGCAGAATAACCTCTCGGTACACTGGTCCTTGGTGCATTTAGGTCTCAAAGAGACACACACACTGTACCGCAGAGCTGCGATAGCGCATGCATCTCTGCATCAGAATGTTCTTGTCCTGAGATTTACTCCAGTGGATTTACTCTGTGTGTGTGTGTGTTGTACTAGGCACTTGAAAATGTGGTTCATAGCAAACCAACTGCTCCTTTGGCATAAATCCAGAATGTGTGTGTGTGTGTGGAGTATATGCAAAACTCTCAGACCAGCTGTATACTGATATAAATGCATGTTTTTTCATGCACTGGTCAGTTTTTAAAATTGTGAAGAAAACAAACATAGACAAGGCTTACACCTAGTGTAGACTTCAATGTAAATCTAAATTGTTTGTCTTAAGATGCACAGCAGGGGCCAGTTGCATAAACCTAGCCTTCATGTTAAGACAGTGTCTTAAGAGCTTTTCTGTCCAGCTAGCAGTTAGCCAAGAGTAATCCGGTTTTATTTTTTCAACTTAGACTATGTGTAACTGAATTTAAAGTCTTAAAGAAAAGACTAGTCTTAACCTTTTATGCAACCAGCCAGTACTGTTTTTTCAAAGACCTGTTGATAAAACTGACTTAAATGTCCTAATTGAGCTTTGGTCTAATGCTGGCTTAGTCTAAGCCCTGTCTGTGAAACCAGGCCTTTATCTGTTTGCATTTCAATTACAATACACATCTTTACATTCACATACATTTTATCTTAAAGCTTTAATGTTGAATTAATTTTTTTTAAGCATTTTACAATACGCTATCACTTGTTAACATTAGTTAAATTCATTATTTAATAAATTAACAATTAAATAAATGTCTAAAGCATGTGTTTAAAGAATGAATAAAATCAAAAGTTGGATTGTTAATAATTAATAAATCTGAACCTACATGAGCAAACATTGTTATTGCATTAACTACTGTTAACTAATAAACCTGCAAAATATTACCATTTTCCATCAACTATGTTATAAAAGAAATTCGATGTAAAAACGACTTTCATTTTTCATACCGCTGTTAAAATTCACATTTAATTGTGCATGAAATTTCAAAGCAGAATTTTAGTTTACTGTGTACACCCCAAAAGAAATTCTCACTCAGAAATATCTTGTGTATTATACATTTAATCACAAAGAAACAGCAAAACAAACATGTATTTCAGCAGAAAGAAGAAAGAAGAAATTTTATTTACAACTTTGAAAAAAAATATTATTTAGGGTTTTTTTTGGTGGTAATTATGGCATCACCTCATTTGATCAACGGCATTTTTTTTCTCTCATGTTTTTGTAAGCAGCGGATTATGTTTTGCATGTCAGTTAAAATCATGTCTGTTATATTTAGGGATTAGACGAAACAAATGTTCACTGAGCGCTCACTAACACGCTCTTTAGAAGATAACATTGATCCGTTGTTTTCGTGTGAGAGATAGAGAGATTTACATCGAGTTTATAGAGCTCTGCAAACAATGAAAAGCTCCAGTGCACAAGCTAGCCAACTGCCTACATAGACTGCATTTTAGGCAACATAGATACTCCTCCTGATGCAACGACTGATCCCAAAGGTTGATGGTGACTTCATGATGCTTTCTATAACTAGTTTAACTTCGAAATCTAAGATACTGTTGCATGAAGGCAGTCTCAACATGCATTGATTGCAGCAAGAGGTCTTATATCATCAAGAACAGTAATACTGTGAAATATTATTATCATTTAAAATAACTGTTTTCTATTTGAATATATCTAAAAAATAAAAAATATGCAAAGCTGAATTTTCAGCAGCATTACTCCAGTCTTCAGTGCAGGACCGCTGCTCCTTATACGCACCAGCTCCCAGGGGGGCACCATCCCAGTTGGTAAAAAAACACTTTCGTTCTATATTAATAAAAATATTTACATAAATAAAAATCTAAAACATGCATATTATGTATGCTAAAAATCCTTACAAAAATGTATTTTATGATAAACGCAGTGCAGTACGTGTGCGCCAGCCCCTGTGTCCGTATGTGTTCTTAACTTATGTTTGCGGCTGAATACAAATGATCCTAATTGATGGACAACCAGTCTATGTCAGGGAAAAACGAGAAGATGCCAGTGCATCATATTTTAGGTAATACTTTCATTATCCAGGGAAACATATTTGACCGTTGACATTGGTAGGCTTTTATTGTCAGTAATATTTTTATTATTACACCACCACCAACTCATCTGACTTAATATTCCAGTTTCCGTGGCTTGTATTCTATAAAAACAACGAAGTAATGTTTGGTAGGCCTATATGGTTTACTTATGGTTTCATTGAATAACACTGTAAAAATAGTTAATGAATTACAAAATAATTAACTTACATGGGCATCAAAGTATTGATAATTGCTGTTGTCACACTTAATAGATGATCAAAGCTTTGTTTAATTCAAATATCCAATTTTGGCCACCTTTTTTGCGATAGAAATGCTACAGTCTCTTTCATTTCTTCTACAGAAACGTGGACATCACAACCCCCTACCAAAACCTACCGTGATTTTATCGTAGTAAAACTGCTTCTTCTTTTTTTTCTTTCTTTTTTTTATTTAAATTTTGTGTGATTTCTAAATGCTTGAGACCATAAAATCAAACACACTGTATTAATAAAATTATAGCCATATGTAACTGTCCAGGGCTACAATTGTAATCTATGGATAACACAATGCAATTACAAATTATTTATTGATTAGCTTCTATATTTCATTACAGTTCTATTTTGACCCCGTTTTTTGAGGGAGGGGGCACAACAATAATTTCCGCTTAGGGCACCCATTTGGCCAGCTTTAGTGTCACATGATCTTCAGAATCTTCCTAATATGCTGATTTCCAACCTGATCTCACGGCAATTCGTACATATTTTACGAGGTGGCTAAATCGTACGAATTTTTACGGCCTCACTCGTACGAATTCATAAGATTTATTATAAATCGCACAAATTTTACGAGATGCCAATTCGTATGAATTTGTACGAATGACCTAAACGTAACCCCGCCCCTAATCACGTGGTTTTTGACAAATCGTACAAAATCGTACGAGTGACATCGAACGAATTGGCACAAATTTGGCACCTCGTACGAATATGCACGAATTGCTCGTGAGACTGTGTTGTGATTTCTGATTGCATATTTTTTTTGTGGAAACGACGATGCATTTTATGGTTCAAATTCTTTGATGAATAGAAGGTCCAGCCTTTATTTGAACTAGAAAACTTTTAGAACTATCTTTGTTGAGAATTGAGTGCATCCTTGCTGAATGATAGAAATAATAAAAAGAAAATGAAGCCACTTTAAAGACCATAAAGACTTTTTGCACTCTGACATTATTTTCTCAACAATCAAGATCATTTCCTCCCACCTTCTCATAACCATTATGCGTTTTATTGTAATTCTTATGATTCTCTGCAGTGTTAGGCTAGTTTTAGGCTAGAGAGAGAGACTGCTGAGAGATCACTAAAGCAGATCTGTTCAGGTAAAGCTGGATTTGAGCTATTAAGAGCTTTCCTGAAACGAGGAGGCCTTTGATTGGAAAATTGTTGCCGTGGTAGCGTGATAAAGGCAGTTGATTGGATAAGGCTTAAGGGTGTATTCTATTACAGGTAGATCAGCGCTGTAAATCCCTTTAAAAAGCACCAAATCACACAAACATGGCACAAGCAGACAAATCCAATAGAGGCTATCGGTTTACCATCACCTTTTACTCCATTCAAGAAATTGAGAGCTTAGTTTAATTAGTTAATTAGTAGAAAAAAATACATTTTTAAAACCAGAAACTTGAAATGCATTGAAACAACTAAAGTAGTATGTATAGTGCTCCAGTTATGTTTGTTTTATTTACGACTCAAGGAAAAGAAATACAGTCATCGGCTATGTGCAACCAAAGGAATCTTGCAACTATGAATTTCCATTGAAAAAAATACTTCTGTTTTGTTTTTAAAGCCACTGCATGTGGTTTTCTGTCGTTTTAATTAGATCCTGCGAAAGGAGCTCTCGAAGAGGAGCACTGTTTGGACAAGTGTGATGAGAGTGCTGTTGTTTTTCAGTGAAATCGTGTCTTTGTAGTGTCACTCGTGAATCTGGGTCGAGCAACTTCTGACTGCATTGTTTTTCTTCTTTTTAGACCCAGACAATTCAGCTGGCCCTCCAGAGAACAGTGGAGTTTTACAGACAGAGGGAAATAAGGTACATCCACAGATATCCTTTATGTTTTCGGAGTGTTGAGAACATAGAAATTCAGATCTCAACAACGTCTCAAATTATACCACGATAACGTACTAAAGTCTAGAATTAAAAAGACAGAGGTCTGAATATGAACTATACCCACCTCATTTATGTAAGGTAAATTAACTTCCGGTCTCATTGCACATTTGACCTGGACAAAAACAATATGTCATGCTGCTTGATAAAGCAAAGTGGTATTTGGTATTATATCATTTTAATGCATTTGGTAGTATAGTAGTAGAGTAGTTTTACTCTTTGCTGCACTTTGTTATTCTAGTCATTTACCTGTTGTGAGTAAATCGGAAGTGTTGCACATTCCCAGGAAATTGTTTACCTCTTCATTGCAAGATACTATTCGGTACCCTGGCTTCCGCGACTATAAAGCTCATAGGAGCTTAGTCTGGCCAAGCTGCCTTACTACCAGCCTTCTGAGAGGCGGGCTTAACCTGTGTCCATCAGATGCCTCTGTATACTACTGGATGAATCTACGACCAATCAGACCACTCATTCCGATGACGTATGCGTAGCGACGGAACCTGAAGCCACCGTAACCAATTGTAGCTAGCTTCATTAAAGCAGTAGGAAAATGGGGTGGATCATTTCTCATTGGTTCCCATTTTTTTGGGACAGAAATGCTCTAAAACGGCAGCTTGGCCACACTGACTTTGCTCGCACAATAGAATGTAGCGTCACAGGAAGTATGGGCGGGCCCAGGCTAACTATGCGGTATTTTGACACCAAATTCACATTCAAAAACGAATGTACAGCAATACATAAATTATACATAAATTTGTCTTGACATGCAAACATTTAGTCCAAATACTGTCTGGGCGCATTTATTCTATTTTTATTTATCCATAGGAATGTCTTAGAAAAAGTTGAAATGCAAATTTTAATGAAAACTGCACCGTTTTTCCATACTCCACTATGTTCCGAGTTGATGCGTATCTCTCCCGTTTGTGAGTGTAACATCATCACTCCTTGGTTGTATTGATGGAAGTGAGAGGGGGATATTACGGCACCGAGGTCAAAGTGCTGCGAGGTGCTCTTCTGCCATACGTCATGTTTAATTTTGTGTCACCATACTTGCTCGTGTAACTAGTCATGTAACTTTAAATAGGGAAAACATGGAAGTGTTGCTTCTAAATTCATCCCTGTTTGGATCCTAAGGAATGAATGGAGCTGAACACTAACATTATTGTGGCGCCGCGCGGGAGACGGGAGAGATATGTATGAACTCAACTAATTGGAGGGATATGGAAAAACGGTGGAGTTTTTTCTTTAAATGGATGAAATTAAGACCTTCAGTTCTACTCAGATATCGAGGAGGAACCTTAAGCTATAATATTTGTATATAATATATATATATATATATATATATATATATCTTTTTTTTTTTTTTTTTTATCTAGCTCACACCATGGTAAATGTTAATTAAACTCTCTTTCTGTTGCAGTGGACAAGAGTTTGTACGGAGCTTGTCTGACGAGCAGAAGTGTTTGTTTGAGAACTCTCGCTGTGACAGCCAGACTGACATCTCAGGAATACTGAAATACACAGCAACTATTTTAGGTAAGTACAAGGACTGGCTCTATCAATCGAAGAAATCCAAATCATTAAATCTCATGATATTTGACCAATCATTAAACCTTAAAATGCTGCGATTCAGTTTAGTAAATACAGTTTATGTCATGCATGCCTCAGAATAATGTACTGTATGCACTTTGCATTCTCAAGCATGCATGGGATGTTTTTGTTTTGATGTTTTGAATTATTATATTTTTTTTGCATGCAGAGTGGTTCACCTTTAGCATGCATTGACAACATAAAGTGCTTTATTTTGCATCATAAATGCATTTTTTTCTCATGATTTCTGACCAAATTGGGCAGCTGTAGTGCACACACACACACACACACATGTTGGTTTTTGTGATTTATGGGGACTCTCCATAGGCGTAATGGTTTTTATACCGTACAAACTGTATGTGGTATTGCCCTACACTGACCCTACACCTAAACCTACCCCTTACAGTAAACTGTGTGCATCTTTAGATTTTCCAAAAAACACCATTAAGTATGTTGTTTAAGCCTTTTGAATTACAGGGACACTGAAAATGTCCTCATAAATCACCTTCATATTGTAACACCTATGTCATACCCATGTCATTTTACACATTTGTGTCCTCATAAACCACATAAACCCACACACACAAAGCGGCAAAACTTTGCCCTCAATACACACTCACTGCCACTTTCCTAAAAACTCCCTCCATTGCTGCAGTCTCCATTCCCGAGCTGTTGCTAAGATACTAACTCTGCCATCCCTAACGAGAACACGTTTATAAATAAACCGCAATGAGCCATTTGAACTGAGCCCTGCCCAGCTAAACCTACTGCGCATCTCGCTTTTATGCAGCAGAGCCCCAGAGTTTCACAACGCGCTTGTGCTGCAGCGATTGATTATTTCGGTAATCGAAGGTTTCGCTGGGGGCCAGACTTTTAAACTTTTCCATCTTTATGTAAAAGCATGTTTATAAAACAGATAGTTCTGCTAAATACAGATCACATGAGTCATGTTCGTTTCAATGCAAATGTCAGTGATAATCTGTGACTGTTACATGTTAAAGCGCAATGCTGCTACGTTTATTAAAGAAAGTGCTGCATTGCTTTTACTCAAAGGTCACTGTATAACACAAATATTAATTAATTTAAATATAGACTACATCTCTGTTCAATGTTTGGGGTTGGTCAAAGTTTTTCATGTTTTATGAGTCCTATGAAGTCTCTTAAGTTTTTATTTACTATGGAATTAAAAAATGTCTACTTTTCATCTCTCACTTCTGAAACATCATTTTTTTATTCAAATTAAAAATTTCTGATTATTATTTAAAAAAAACAGTTGTGCTGCTCAATATTTTTGTGGAACCAGATGCATTTTATTTATCAGGGTTCTTTGTTGAATAGAAAGTCCAAATGAACCTTTAATGCCACTTTTGACCAATTTAATGCATCCTTCTTAAATAAAAACAATAATTTCTTAAAAAAAAAAAAACTTCATAATTGCATAAAAGTTGTTGTTGACATAATATATGTGTGTACTGTGCATATTTATTATGTATATATACATACACTAACATACAACATATATTTAGGAAATATTTATATGTATATATACATTTATATATTAAAATTCTTATATTTTATATTAAATGTACACATATTACATAACATATTTTTCTTATATATATATATATATATATACATGCACATGTGTATTTATGTATACATAATAAATATACACAGTACTCAAATATTATGTAAACAAAAACTTTTATTTTGGATGCGATTAATCGTTTGACAGCACTAATTAAAATGTATTAAGCATATTATTATTAGTGTTAATTATTTCTTTTTAAAAATCAGTAATGTTTTTTTTTTTTCGTTACAAGATTGTTAAGCATGTTGATCATTTTTTCTTGCATTATTTTTGATAGGCGTAGACTTTTCCGACATCCGCGGCCGATTTGGGGAGGAGTTCTTCGGTTTGTGCCTGGAAGAGAACGAGAGGGTCCTTCGAGCTCTCGGAGGAAACCTGCAGGACTTCTTTAACGGTTTCGACGCACTTCTAGAACACATCAGAACGTCCTGTGGCCGACGAGCGTCGTCTGAGGCTCCTTCTTTCCTATGCAAAGACGCTCCTCAGGAGAGCGCAGAGAGGAACGCCGAAAGCGAGGTGGGACGGATTCTCCTCCTCCACTGTTTTAACCCCGACCCGACAGTGGGCGTAGCCATGCCGGGGTTAATCCGGGCCGCCGCCCGTCGCATCTACCAATCGGACGTTTCAGTAGAGGAAGCTCCTCCCACGTGGCTGCACAAGGCCAATGAGGACGGCGAGCTCTCGACAGACTCCTCCCCCTCTTCATCCCCGTCTCCACCCTCGTCTTCATCTTCCGCCTGTTTGTCCTTCCTCATTCGAGAGGTTCGGACTCAGCTCGCATCCTCGTCACACGCCTCTGCGTCTCGCCAGCTGTCGCGCTCGCCGCTTGATTTGCGCATCGGTCTGAGCACGTTTTGCCGGGCCTTTCCCTTTCACCTGGTTCTGGGACCCAACATGGAGGTCCTGCAGGTCGGGGAGGGACTCCGGAAACAGGCCAAGAGCGACCCGCACTGGACACTCACCTTCAGCCACTGCTTTGAGCTGGTTTCTCCCAGAATCCCTTGCTCCTTCCAGAACATTCTGCTCCGGCTGTCCACGCCGTTCACCATTCGTACGCGACCTGAGGGGTCGGCACTTGACAGCAGAGAGAAGGTAAGAGAAGTAGCTGTGTGAACGATGCGCATAAAAATACCCTGAAACTGAATGCGAAATGAAAATATGTTTTTTAGCAGTGGTGCAACAAAATATCAAAGTCAGTGAAAATGCATTAAAGCTTCATTAACATTTACAGTGACTGATATGTAAATCAGCTTTCTTCATAATCCTTTAATTGGCAGGAGGAAGGTCTCAGGTCTCCCACTAATAATTACAGCACTGTGGTGGTGTTCATGTCCGCTCGTCTCGTAAATACGATCGTCCGGACATGACTTGAAGGCAGTGTTCGACAGCGGGAACGTGTCCTAATTACAGAGTTTGCCCTCTCTGAAAGCTGTTGCCAAACCCGCAGGATTATTTGCTAAATCTGTGAAATGCTATTTTAGTATCCCTGAGATACTATAATATTTTTAAATGATTAAATTAATTATTCTTTCGCATTTTTAGTTTTAGTGATTTCTTTTTATTGTTATTTTTTAATTAATATTTATTTATTTATTTATTTTATTTTATTACAGTATTATTTTATTTTATTTTTTTATTTGTTTGTTTTATATCAGTACATCACGTTTAAGGGGGAAAGAAATGTTGCCTTTAGAGTTAACTCTTTTTTTTTATTATTATTTATCCAGAACCTGGTTTTCAAGATATATTGAAAAAAACTTTAAAAATGACTAACATTTCCATGAACTAAATGGAGTATGCAATTATACACAAAATGTATAAACATCACACAGCCTGAACATGGAAACTGACAATATTTCAGATTATTTCAGCTTTTTTTAATATATAGGATTCAGAAATACGATACAAAATTCTGAAAGTACTGGATACATTTAATTCAGCGTACTTCCAACTCGTCATACTTTTCAACAAATCCTGTCTTTTTCTTGTGCTACCCTAACTATGTATTTTCGTGACTGGTTGCATTGTATTATTCGTATTCTCATTATTCCTGCTGTCACATCAGGACTGAAACTCTTTGCTCGGTGATGAATTTGAGCGTTTTGTCTCAGTTCCACGTCATTTAGCAGCAGCTTTTATTTTTACCAGAGTAAGTTGCGGGGTGCTGATAGCAGGAACAGGCCGTCCCGCTGGAGACATCAGTGCCTCGCTCTAGGGTACACTGGTGATTGTGTTTGGAGAAACTTGGGAACAAAGCACTTTTCTTCAAGCTGTGTGTGTGTCCTGAAGCTGCTTACTGGACTGAGGATGATAAATGTGAACAAATATGAATAAACAGCATAACACCGTGTCAGCACTAAAAGAGCGTAATGCAGTGCGACAAAAATAGATTATAATCAGCGTTGTGGACAACTGCATTCATTATCACAGCCGTGCTCTAGATTTCATTGCATTTCTTAGTGTTATTAATGTTATATTTATTTTTATTGTGTAATAAAATATTTATTCATTTTTATTTTAGATTTTCAGTTTCAGTTGTTTTGCTGTGCGGTTGTGTAGTTTTATTCATTTATTTTTATATTCTTTATTTAATTATTTATGTATTTAATGAATAATTTATTTATTATTTCAGTACAATCAGTTGATGTACTGAAAAATTTTGAAATGTTGACTTGGCAATTACCTGAAATACAATAAGTGTTTTTTAATAGTTATTTAATTATTGCATGATGTGATGTAAGAAATAATGTATGAAGTATAATGCAACAAAAACCGTATTAATGTATAAGAATAGCCTGGGCCCGCCCATACTTCCTGTGACGCTACATTCTATTGTGCGAGCAAAGTCAGTGTGGCCAAGCTGCCGTTTTAGAGCATTTCTGTCCCAAAAAAATGGGAACCAATGAAACATGAGCTCCCCCATTTTCCTACTGCTTTAAAGAAGCTAGCTACAATTGGTTACGGTGGCTTCAGGTTTCGTCGCTGCGCATTCGTCATCGGAATGAGTGGTCTGATTGGTTGTAGATTCATCCAGTAGTATTCAGAGGCATCTGATGGACGCAGGTTAAGCCCGCCTCCCAGCAGGCGGGTAGTAAGGCAGCTTGGCCAGACTAAGCTCCTATGAGCTTTATAGTAGCGGAAGCCAGGCTAGTATAAGAACTGAAATAATGACAAATCTAAATTAACTGTATGTTAAAATAAGACGTAAAAGAATAGATCAGTCTTATTTTATTTTTTTTTATATATAGTTTTATAGTTACTTTAATAGTGTTTTGTTTTGTGCTTATGTAATTAAATGTTTTAAGAAATATATCTGTTTCGTTTTTTATTCATTACGTAATTTAATACGATTTTATTTAGTTTATTATTTTTATTAGTGGTTATCTACTTATCTACTAGCTTTCTTTTAATTAACAAAAATATGTAAAAATAAATATATAATAAGTATTGCTAATTTACAATAAATAATCTAGATAATGAAAAAAGTTTAATAAAATATACATTAAAAATGTTCTAGGTTTTAGTTAGTCTAGTAACCCTGATGCACATGCAAACTGTATGTAACAGTGAGGACAGATTAAAACAGTCAGTTTTATTAAATATTAATCAAATTAATATTATTAACATATTTTAGTGTTGTTTGTTATTCAAAGATAAAGAAGCCAGTCCAGCCCAGGTGACAAAAACACCTAAAGTAATAGTACAGTAAAATGATGCATTGCTTTCCAAGTAATATCATTTTTAAGAGATTTACGCATTATTATAATGGATCCCTTTTAAAAGTGACTTTCCCCAGCACTGCTGACAGAACTTCAGTGTTCTCTCAGAAGTATGAATTGAATGCAGTATGTATGAATTGTTACGCTCTGGCTCTGATTAGCACCTTGTGGCGCTCTGGAGTGCAAATGTCTCCTCTTCAGCCCTCGTTCTCTTTAATCTGTTGTTCTTTGAAGGACGTGTCGTCAGATCTGATGAGTCTAAACGTGTTTTAGTGTGTCACAGAAAGCCGTTTGTTGTCTTGTCATGTAAAACGCTGCTATGTTTGAATCAAGGTGGCTTTGCTAACGGAGCAGATAAATAATTAAACAGAGGAACAGATGATGAAATGAAAGTCAGGTGTCAATGGCAGAAGCGTGTCTGATCTCTGCACCTGTACCGAGACAAACTGATTGAGAATTGTTTGATTCAACAGAAATCTCCATCTCTAGACTAGTGTCTTTTGAAGTGTTAGGAGTATGTTGAGTATTAATTCCGTATATTCATAATGTCAATGTAAAAAAGTGTGCTATCATCTATTTTTTCATCCATCCATCGGTATATCTATCATACTTTCTGTTACCATCCATCCATTGTTCATTCTATCGTTTCATCCATCATCTATTTTTCATTCGATAATTCCTTTTGTCTATCCTTTCTTCTATTCATTTATATATTAATTCATCCATCCATTCATTGTGCATTGTTTTATCATTCCAACTATCCACTGATCCATCCATCCATCCATCGTTCATTCTATCCTTCCATCCATTCATTGTTTTTTACTTCTATCATTCCATCTTCCCATACATTCTCGTCTATCCATTCAGACCCTCCATCCATCCATCCATCCATCCATCAATCCAACCAACCAACTAACCAACCATCCATCCATTGATTAACCCATCCATCCCTCTATCCATCAATCCAAATAAACCATCCATCCATCCAAACATCCCTCCCTCAATCCATTCAACCAACCAACCAACCAACCAACCAACCATCCTTCCATTCAACCAACCATCAATCTATCCATTTATCCATACATCCATACATCCATCTATCCCTCATCCATTCATTTTATCATTCCATTTCCCAATCCATTCCTCCATTATCCAGTCCAACCCTGACCCCGATACATCCATCCACACATCAATCCAACCAGTTATCTGATCATTCCTACCATCCATCCATCCATTCCAACCATGCCTCCCTCCATCCATCCATCCATCCAAAAAACCATCCATGAATCCAACCAACCATCCATCTCTCTATCTATCCCTCATCCCTTCATCCATCCATTCTTTGTGCTAACTTCTATCATTCCATCTTGCCATACATTCTCGTTTATCCATTCAGACCCTCTATCCATCAATCCAAACAACCAACCAACCAACTAACCAACCATCCATCCCTTAACCCATCCATCCCTCTATCCATCAATCCAAACAACAATCCATCCATCCATCTAAACATCCATCCATTCAATCAACCATGCCTCCCTCCATCCATCCATCCAAAAAACCATCCAACTATCCATCCATGAATCCAACCAACCATCCATCTATCCAGCCATTCAACCAACCATCAGTCTATCCCTTTATCCATCCATACATCCATCTATCTCTTATCCATTCATTTTATCATTCCATTTCCCAATCCATTCCTCCATTATTCAGTTCAACCCTGACCCCGATCCATCCATCCACACATCAATCCAACCAATTATCCAATCGTTCCTACCATTCATCCATCTGAACCACCATCCATCCATTCCAACCATGCCTCCCTCCGTCCATCCATCCAAAAAACCATCCAACTATCCATCCATGAATCCAACCAACTGCATTTCCCGAACAACAATGTAACCACCATAGTACAATGCGTTGTTTTGGAAACGAACAAGCTACACACGACTGTTTCCCGAACACGGTCGCATCTCTGTCGTTTGAACCACATTAGTTCTACAACACATGGCTATAGTTAATGGCGTCACACGCATGTGGGGGAGGAATGACTTACGCTATTTAACTGATTAGAGATCTCCAAGATGCTGCTTTAGTGAACATGACACATATTGACTAATTTACTATTTTTGTTCACTGTCATTTTGCTTTTTTTGATCTTTGAATCATCGCGGGTTCCCTCTTACGTCATACTCCGGGGTTCCCTTCAAAAACAGAGTTTAGGATGGACGCGCAAAAAGACAGAATTAAAACGCATTTTTTTATTTATTCAGAATGTAAGATAAAGATAGTAATGCATGTTAGTTTGCTTCTTGAGTCCAAGAGCATATTTATTAAAGCTCATATATCTTACTAACAAGAAACTATGCTTCTAACCACAGGTCCAAAGCTGTAGATCAAACCAGTACGTTTGTGGCGTTGATTGCGAATGTTTGTTTGAACGAAGCTTTCGGGAAACACCGAATCGTTGAACTGTGCTGGTAACGACGGAACTAGCGACCATCGTAGTGGTCGTACCATGCTTTTGGGAAACGCACCCCTGTTCATCTATCTAGTCCGTCTATCCATCATTCCATCCATCCGTTGTCATTCATCCTTTGTTCTATAATTCCATCAGTTTCCTCTATCCATTAATCTATCATCCATTCCTTTATTTTTTTATCACTTTATTCTTTATTTTTTACTCTTTGAAGCTTTTGTAAGCCAACATTCAGTGTGTATTATGATATTTTGCTCATATTGTGAAAGCACAAATTTAATTTCATTTTAATCTACTTCATTAAACTCAAGCTGTAGTTCTGCATCTTCTTTTTTTACCTCAATACATATTGAAACTCTGGATTTTAAAAGTCATTCTTAATTCAATTCTAAATAATGCACAGCCGTACTCCAGCGGGAGAAACTTTTAGTGAGTTTCAACCAATAAAAAGTTCCAGACATGGACTGCTGTAGAGAGAGATTTTCAGCTGACGTTCTGCTTGTGTTGATGTCTTTATCCTGTACGGTTTGTTATGGAAATCTGTGTTTCTGTGAAGCCAGAGGAAGCATATGTCTGTATTTCAGGGCTGATTATATATTTATTGTATGGTTCTATAAACGGTTCCCCCGCAGTAAAGCTTGAAGTCTAGCCAGGACGGTTCCTGCAGGATTCTGCTGTGCTCAGACTCTCTCGTCGCAGGAGGCAGAGATCAGCAGCTGCTCGACTCAGACCTTCGGTGTTTGTGCTGTAATGGGTTTGTTACTCTGTGGGGCCAAATCATTAAACAGTCTTGCTACTTTTGCATGTAAAAGTCTACACCTTAATCGCAAACCGCCTGCATTTCTTCTTAATCTGTGTCATACTGTACATTTTGCATTCCTCATTTCTATGTAAATCAGAGGTACAAGGATTCTCCCTTATTGACTAAAGTCAGCATGCACTTTTGATTTGTGCTGTTCCAGCAGTTAAGGGTTATGCAATGAGTTATGGTTCAGTAAAGTGGTTAGAGTGTTGGTTGTGGTTAGTAAAGACAGAACTGCAGTATGTGTTCAGTATCTCTAACCTAGTATCCATATAAAATCATTACATTTTATAGGTCAAGCTTGATTAGTGTTATTGTAGTATAATTTATATACTATTGTTGTATTCATACATTTGTATATATTCCATTTTCATTTAAATTTAAGTTTAGTTAATTTTAAATGTTTCTTCAGTGTTATTTTAGTATAATTCCGATCCTATAATAGGCATCTTCAATATTTTTCATTTTTGTTTAAAATTTTATTTTATTTAAAAAATATATTCATGTTTTAGTAGTTTTGTTGTTGTTGTTGTATTAATAAAATACGTTTATTTATTCTATTTTGTTTAGTTATTTATTCTATTTTATTTCAGTTAAAAAAAAATTATTTTACTCATTATTTTACATTTTATTTTCATTTATTTTTTATTTACTTTTAGTTATCCTTGTTTCGGTTTGAGTTTAGTTTTTAGTAATCTTAAATATTACATATAGTTACATATACATACATTACATATTGTAATCAAACAATCGTTTTATTTCACCTTTTTGTAAGTTAAAGTTTCATCCAATATCTTCTTTTACTTCAGCTTTATTTCAATCAACACACTTTTTTGTTTGTTTTACCTAACAATATTTATCACAATATTTATATTCAAGTGTGTCTAATACAAACAAACACACATCAGGCGTTTAAAGGTGTATCACTGTGAATTGGAAATGTACTAATTTATAAGGTTGCCATGGAGACCTCTATGAGATGTATGTGTGTGCGTGTGCTTGTGTGTAGATGTGAACACTTGAAACATGAAAGCAAAACTGTATAGTATACAAGTATGTGCATCTGCTGGATGATTGTGCAAAGGGTCGGGTTCACAGTCCTGTTATCGCCATAGAAACAGGGAAGTTTCAAAGTGATGAGACCGAGTTCAGAAATGTACAGCCTCACTCTGTGTCTCTCTCTCTCACTCACTCGCACACACACACACACACACACACACACACATGGCCCAGTCTTGCAGCACACTGCATTATTTAAGCAGAACCCTCCATCTCTGCATAATACATCTATACAGCCGGGACCGAGGCGAGGAAACACACACACAGGCTTTTTTTGTAAATATACACACACTTCATCATAATGAATTTTCCGTTCACACCTGAAATTCTTTTTTTCCTCCAGTAGAGTGTGTAAACAAGCAGACGGTGTGTAAATTCAATATCTCGGTCCTGTTATTTAATGAACCAAAGGCCGTGATAAATACACTCTGCAGTGTACTGAGAAAGAAGTTTAAGTTCAAATACTGATATGACTAAAACTATAACTGAAAAAAATACATTCAAGCTGGAAATGTGTGTGTGTGAGAGCATGTATGTGTGTATATATGCATATATATATATATTTATGTGTGTGTGTCTGTATATATGTTTTGTCATGTGCATTAGTTTTTAAAAATTATTATTAGCTTCAGTGTATTTCTTTCTTTGCACAACATAAATGTCCTCAACTTAAAAGTAAAGCTAAATTTTCATATTTACAAATAAAACTATAAAAATAAAAGAACAAATTTACTAAAATGTAATGTTTTTAGATGTCTACAGTGTATTTCAATGAATTGCATTTTAATTATAATTTTTATTTTATAATTTTATAATTTGAGTTATTTTAGTACAGCACGTTAAACTGAATGAAAATGATAAAAATGTATGTATTTGATTACAGTTTGTTTTATTTATTTATCTTATTTCAATAATGTTTACATTATGTGTGTTTATTCAATTCCATAATTTATTTAACTTCACACTTATTTTATTTCAGTTAGCTGCCGAGGACACATTTTACATTTTTATTGTTTAACTTGATGTATTAAAATTTTAAGCTGAAATAAAAATGGTAAAAACTGTATAAACAACAAAAACAACTTAATTAGCATGACAAAATTACAAAAAAATTGCTAAAACTTTATTTAGTCAAGTTTAAAGTGAATGTGGAAAATTAACAAATGTGTGTGTGTGTGTGTTGGTTGATGAGGACACAAACTATTTTAATGACAAGGGTATGACGGAGGTATTACAATTTGAAGGTGGTTTATGAGGACACTGCCAAGGTCCCAGTAATTCAGAGGCTGAAAAATGTGGGGTTTTTTTTGTTTTTTTTTGGAAATCTAAAAATGCCTGTAGTTTTCAGTACCTATAAACCACAAAAACAAACGTGTGTGTTTTGGTCCAGCTGATAAAAATGGTCTATCTAATCACTTAAAGTACCATGATTTGAGAAATTGTAATGTCTGGAGCACAGACTCTGCCAGACAAGCTACAAGCTGAAATAAAATGCATTCTCCTAACAAACACAGATTCATCGCATATTCTAGATATATTCTCATAAAACATGCAGAGAGCATTGAATACTTGCTGAAGAATTCCACCATAGCAACCAAATCCTAATAAAAGAACAGCCTCTCTCTCTCTTCTCGAGTGATGTGATGAGATCTAGTGTGTGTGTGTGTGTGTGTTTGAAAAGTACGATGCTATAATCCGACATGCTCTGTTGTTTTTCATGACAAGCATGTAAACATATTCATGCGAGTGCGTCTTCACAGCAACACAAACACGTCGGGCTTATTGCATTAATATTAATTCCCGACCAATAAATTGAATTTGTAAGACGATCTGCGTATTTGCTTTTCAATTTCAGTGCTTCACTTTCGTATGTGTGTGTGTGTGTGTGTTTCAGGTGATGGAGCTCAAAGGTCAGATGCTTCACCTCCCAGAATCCAACTCCATCATGTTCCTGGGCTCGCCCCGTGTCGATAGGCTGGAGGAGCTCATGGGGCGGGGCTTACATCTGTCTGACATCCCTATTCATGATGCCACACGTGATGTCATTCTGGTGGGTGTGTCAATCAAACATCATTAGAAACAGAATACAGTTTGGCTATTGAACTGTTACTTGATGGAACAATTGTAAATATTACTATTTATAATCATAATCATGTATTGTTTTGAATCCATATCATATTTTATTACGCACTTTAACTGGTAAAAGCGGCCTCTCATCTCATTATTATGAAAAGAATAATTCTGGTTCTGGATGTCAATGTTGTTACTGTAAACTACACTGAAAAAAATGTGAAAAGGTTTTTACATTTAGATTTAACGATTCATCACAAACAGCAATCATTTAGCATCAATTAGCTGAAATTGTGGCACTGACATTACTAAAACTGAGGGAAAAAATTAATTAATGTGAAATAGAAATGGTAAAAACTAATTTTATGTAACTTTTGCATTTATATTTTAATTTATTGATTTTTTATTTACATAAAATAGACAAAAAAATAAAAGTAAATATTAAAAAAATAAACATTTTTCATATGTATCTTGTAAATAATAGAATAATCAATATATTTTATATTCTTAACAGAATTACTAGAACTTCAACTAAAATAAAAAGAAATTAAAGATATGTAGAAATACACTAAACAGTTTCATCACTTTAACTAATTTTAGTTTTATGATTACCACCATTTAAGTTTTAGATTATTTTAATTTATTCTTTTTGTTTACATACAATTTCTAAAAATGACAATGAAATAAAAATAAATGAAAGCTAAATATAGATATTTTTTTTACAAATCACAAACACGAAAAAGCCTAAAATTACTAAAACTAAAATTTAAATAAAAAGTCAAAATATGAAAATAAAAGCTAATTACAGATATTAAGTACAGCTTGATAAATAACACTACTGGACGTTACCTGCCATGATTCTTATCTGATCATTTCTGTAGGTTGGAGAACAGGCCAAAGCTCAGGATGGACTGAAGAAGCGCATGGATAAACTCAAAGCCACTCTTGAGAAAACCCACCAGGCTTTAGAGGAAGAGAAGCGGCGAACCGTCGACCTGCTCTACTCCATCTTTCCCGGCGATGTGGCTCAGAGACTCTGGCAGGGCCTTCCGGTTCAGGCCAAGAAGTTTGATGACGTCACCATGCTGTTCTCTGACATCGTGGGCTTCACGGCCGTGTGTGCGCAGTGCACGCCAATGCAGGTCATCAGCATGCTGAACGAGCTCTACACACGCTTCGACTACCAGTGCGGCATCCTGGATGTCTACAAGGTATAGCTTTCCGTCACACTCCATACATCTCTTTTATCCAGGACCCCCTAGCAACTGCATCGCAACCAACTTCTTAGAAGCCACCTTAAACCGCTAAGCCACCCCATAGACCTTACCAACTGCATAGAATCCACCTAGCACCTGCATAGCAGCTCAGAAAATCCTAGTAATCACATAGAAGCCAACTTTCTAGAAACCACCCTATCATAGAAACCACCTAGTAACACCTCAGCAGCTGTATATCAACAGCTTACAAAATGAATAGTAACCTTCTTAAAACCACACTGAACACCCTACCGCCCTACAAAGGAAAAATACCTTAACTCGCTAGAGTGTGAAACTGAGAAAAATAACTTTAATGTTTTTTAATTGTGCAGCTACATAAATTATAAGTAGCACACTGGAAATTTGTTAATTTGATGCTTTAGCAATGAAAATTATATACATAAAAAAACTTGCTTTTTTTACCCCTATTTTGCAGTTACTGTAGGCTACTCTGCCTTTGCATTTGCTGCAACACATGAGAAGTCAGTAGACAGTAACTTCCATATTATCAATATTTGGTTTCTGATCACCATTTACAAAATAGTTATAATAACACCTGTATTCATTTATTGCATAAAATCAAGTGTCTAAACTGATAAAAGTGAATTCTATTTTTTGTGTGTATATATATATATAGTACAGTGCAAAAGTTTTAGGCCACTAGTATTTTCAGCAACAAAATCTGGTTGTAAGTGGGTTATTTCTATCTTTTGCAGTAGCGTGTGAGTTGGAAATATCTGTTTATATTTCCAAACATGATTTTTGTCATTAATTGTAATAATGCAGTGAGATTATTGTCTGACAACAGCCAGTGCTCCACACAGAGATCTCATCTGATCATCATCCAGTCTGTCTGGAATCAAATAATTATTTGATTTAGTTAATAGAAGTTAATTGATAAATAAAATCTATTTATTTTTGCATTATTTTTGAAAGCATCCTCATTTTACAGCATTTTTACACGAGTGTCTAAAACTTTGAACAGTACTGGAGCTTTCCAGGTAGGTGTTGCCACAGTTCTTGTTCACAGTTCTTGGATTGAGTCTGTCTCAGTTACTTAATGTCATTCCAGACAGACTGACACGCTACCACAAAAGATAGAAATAACCCATCTTAAAACTAATACTAGTGGCCTAAACCTGAAAGACATAGCAATCACAGAAACCACCCAGAAACCTCCCAGAACACACCCTATCATAGAAACCGCCTTAGCAACTGCATAGGAACACCTTAAGGACTGTAATCTTCAAGAAACCCCTAACAAACACATAGAAACCACTTAGTAACACCTTAGCAAATGCACAGCAACACCATATGTGACCTGTGCTGGCAAAATGAGTCAGAATGTGCACTGGCTGATTTTAAATGAAACATTTTGGTTGAAGTCGAATTTGAAGTTTTCACAGAAATTAGTTAATTAAAGGGATAGTTCACCCAAAAATGAAAATTTTATGTTTATTTGCTTACCCCCAGGGCATCCAAGATGTAGGTGAC
>JAUMHQ010000075.1:14498843-14516692 GCA_032361165.1 Enteromius paludinosus | reverse complement strand
TAATATATATACTACTAATGTAATAGTTAAAACAAAATTTGTGATTAATTGGATTAAATGCTGAAATTAACATTAACTAAAATTACTAATCAATCAAAGTCTTTGTTAACTAATGTGTTACCATACTGTATATCTACCTGTGTCTTTAAGGTTTTATAAAGGTAAACATTAGTTCTTAGAAATTTGGTTAACTTATTAGTTCATAAAATGATGCCATCTTATTTTCACGTTAAAGATCTGGCAACCAACCTCTTGAAAAAACATAGGCCTGCTGGTATGTCTTCATCCTGGGATGCTGGTTTATGGTCTTTTGCCAGCACATGACCGGCAGAAACCAGGAAAGGACCAGCTTAAACCAGCATCCCAGCTTCAGAACATACCTAACCAGCTGGGGTTTTTTTCAGCAGGGTCTGTTTCCATTGCTATAAACTGACTGACTTTATTTACTTATTGTTTGTTTTATTAAAAGTGTACCAGTAACAGAAAAAAATAATTTTAAGTCTCCAGATATAACCCCCCCCCCCCATTGTCTCTCATTTTCCCATGATGATCCTCAGTCGAAACTCTCATGGGAAAGTATGAACTAAAAAATATTTTTTCCTCCAGCTGAAGCAATAAAACTTTGAGTGTCAGAATACACTAACAAAACCTTCACATGTGCTGCTCCCGGTTCTGACTGAACTATTTCCATCCCTGAGAAAGATCAGAGCCTCTCCTCACACGCGTGTTGAGCGCGCTTTATCTCCCTCAGGATCACGGCGGAGAAAATAAAGCGAATTAGTGGATTAACAGCTTCCTGTCAGAATTCGACATCTACCTTGGGGCTCATGCATATAACAACCTCTCAGATGCGCCCTCAAGACACAGCCTCTTAAACAACCTACATTTACAACACCTCTCTCTCTCTACCTCTTTTTCTATTATTGACACGCATCTTGAGCCGAAGAGGAAACAAAATTGTGCTAAAAGGCGAGGGAGGCTCTGGAGTGTCCACGTCTTCAGAGAGACGGACATGTGTGTGTGTGTTCGTGATAAAACCCGCGGGAAAAGGTGGTAGTGTGAGAGTGACCTCTAAACAAAGCGCTTCACCGTCTGCTGTACTGAACAGCAAAACCACGATTCTTTAACCAGAAATCACATTCGGAAAAATGAAGCATTTACATCACTCCAGTCCAGCAGTTAACATCTAGAGTAAATCTACAAATACAATAGAACGTTTTCTTTATAGCTATAGTTTAAACCTGATCTGTAGATTCATGAACCCGCTCCGAAGTTCTGATCTGAATAAAATGATTCACAAACCATGTCAACTGGGAAATCATTCAATTCACAAGTTGATTCACAAACTATATACATATATACAACACTAAAACCCTGACATTCATCAAAACATACAGTAATTTCACTGCAGCGAATATGTTTTATTGTTTGTAATGGACATCTCTTTTTATGATTATTTAATCATTAAGGCCTGCTTGATTAAATAATTATCTTCTTTGCTCTTTGAGAGTGCTTTTATCAACAGACATTGTGCTGTTCTTCTTTGTGCTGCTGTGCACAAGTTCCTTTGAGAAACGCATACACGCATTATACTGTATTACCTGAGGGAAAACACTGCAGCAGCTCTGTTGATGTGTCCAATTACTCTTTTGATGGCAAGGTAATATTAGGACACACGTAAACACCTCTTAGTGCTGTCATTACCTGCTTTACACGCGTCTCCTGCAACGAATTCTGCTCAAACCTCTTCAACTTCATTCAGCTGGTGTTTAATTGCACTTTTTCACATTTTGGGTCATCTAAATGTATTCCTTTAAGAAATGAAACTCATATTTTGAGTAAACTGATATTTTTAGGGTGAGATTTTTCTTTTTTTAGTGAAAGCAGCGTATATTTGATCAAAAATACTGTAAAAATCTAAAATATTACTGTTTAAAATGACTGTTTTCTATGTGAATGAATGAAGGGTTGATTTGCAACAACAGATGACTCGGTTTTTAACAATTCTTCATTGTGCATTCAATTGAATCTCAATCAAACAGCTAACTAACACAAAACATGGTAACATAATGTCATAATGTTTTGGGGTTTTTAAACTTTATGTGTTAAATTGCAATTTATTTCTGTGATGCACAGCTGAATTTTCAGCATCATTACTCCAGACTCCAGTGTCACGTGATCCTTGGAAATCATCTAAGTGCTGATTGTGCTCAAGAAACATATCTGATTATTAGATCTTGACTTTTCAGCGGTCTTTGAAAAATAAAAAGTTGAAAAGAGTTGCATTTTTTTGGGAATAGAACTCTTTAGTAACATCATAAATGTCTTTAACTGTCACTTTTTAGCAATTCAATGCATCCTTGTTGAACTAAAGTATTGATCTCTTAAAACAGGTTTAGCATTTCTTAGCATGCAAATCATTTTTTAAATAGAACTTTAATGCAAAATTTAATTGTTATTCTGTCTCTGCTGTTTTTGTCCTCTAACATTCCTTTTTTTCTTCTTCTTTTGCCCTTTGACGGTGTGGATGTGGGCCAGTCTGCTTTAACCTACAGTGTTCTTCATCTCCACGGTGACGCTGCACATAGTGACGATGTGAAATTTACTATCCAGGGATGCGACACTGCTTTTAATGTGACGTTTCAAAAAGGCCTGACTGTTACTATGGCAACAGGGATTCTGTTAACATACAGGTAAACACACTCACACAGTCTGGATGTTATTTTTAGGGTGTTTACGCACACACACATAATGAGTCAGAGTCTTTTTATGCGGTGATGTCATCACCAGTCCTCTGTTATTGTGATGTCACTGAAATCTTCTATCAGCTATTGGTCACATCGCAGCACATCACAGATTTGCACGTGGGCGCTCCCACTGAACTCTGGGAAATCTTTTATAACCCCCACCATGTGACGTTTTTCAATTGCATAAATGTCTGCGAGGCCAAAGCTGCTGACACATTTCCAAATCTAAATATAGAAGCTTGTTATGCCACACGTCTTAGACGGTGGATGCAAAAATGATTAATTATGAATTTTCTAGGTCATGTACCTGATTCGTCAGTGGTGACCTGGGCCGTTCACGCTATAAACACTAGTGACTACACCGCTGCACAGCTGTGATTTGGGCTGCGGGTCACATGACCCGTCTCTGATGGGCCGTTTCAGAAACATCATAATCCAGATGCTGATTCTCTCTCTCTGCTCAGACAGTGATGGTGATTAGATTAACTTGGATGACTGCCTGTATCACACGTGTTCTTGTTGCCATGGCAAAGCTGGCTGTGCTGGGATGGTTGCCATGGTAACAGGGGAGAGTGTGTGTCATAGAGGAGGATGGGTGAGAAAATTAACACACACACTCCAAATTGCTATATCTGTCTGTCTATCTATGTTGATCATTTGTTTGTAGTATCATTCATTTGTTCCTTATTTCGTGTGGTCATGTCCTTAAAGTGTGTTTTTTAAATTTTTTTTTATTCAGATGTAAATGTATGTCCCAGTCAGATTTTCTTGGTTAAATAAACATTACTTATACTATCAGAAAGATATTACTATTCTATTTAATATTTTTTTACATTAAAAATGTAATCAATATTCTGTTAGCCAATAGGTTGTTTGCAATCACGTGGTTCTGAAGACGCGCGAAATGCAGCTGGAGGGCAGGAAGTGATTTTTCTCCACAGGAATCAGTAGCAGAAACTCAGAAATCCTGTGTTTTGCTGTTTATGAACGGTCAAACCGAGAAAACACAAGGAGCTGTTATCGTGTAGGAAAATTTGTTGTTCATAAGGAGAGAAAAATAAAAAAACTGACTGAAAAATGCAGAAAAAAGTTATTACTTTATGAGGCCGTTTTGGACTTTCTGATGCGAGAGCGCCCTCTGGCTTCGAGTATGAATGAAACATACACTGCATGAGTTTAGTTCACCCAAAAATGAAAATTTCGTCATAAATTATTTACCCTCATGTAATTCCAAAACCATAAGACCGTCGTTCATCTTTGGAACACAAATTAAGATGATGTTTGATGATATCAGAGAGTCATCTGTCCCTCCATAGACAGCAACACAACTGAAATGATCCCAGGTCCAGAAACACAGTAAAAACATGAGTAAAACAGTCCATGTGAAATCAGTGGATCAACTTATCTTCAGTATATATCTATCTATCGAGACTGTATTCTCTCTTTTCTTCTGAACCATCTGTGCTGTAAGCACTTTGCAGTTTCACATGTTTGTGTGTTTCTGCAAGGCATCTGTGGCCACTGCGAGCCTGAGCCCCATTTTGGCTCCCGCAGGGCCTCCATCACGGCTGTAGGAGAAAATCAGAGTGATGGTGATTAACACAGTAAATCAGGAAACTGGCGGATGGACAGAAGTCGTCCGGGAGAAGAGTTTGGACAATGAAGCGTGTGTGTGTGTGTGTGTGTGTGTGATGGCAGAGCACCTGAGTCCACAATGATCGAAACCAAACAGAAGTTCAGAAAACACTCACTGTTGAGCAGGCCAGTAAATCACACAGACTTGCTCTTTTGTCTCGTGACCTTCTGCAAAGAACAGACCCCTTCAGAGTTTCGTTCTCATGGGACGGCGGTACTGTTGTTTTAACCTTTGACCTTGAAAATACTTTCCGTCAAACAGACAAAAAACAGAGACACACACACTTGCGCATCTCTCTCACTAGATCCTGGTTTACTTGGGACTCGATAAATCTTTAACAGAAATTCTCTCAGAGGAGGAGAGCTGTTCTCTTTAATGTAGCTCTCGCTCGCTCTCCCGTTTTTATGAGCGTGTGATTTAGGAAGCGTCTGGCTGATGCTCTAGATTTCAGGAGAATATAAAGTCCACTATGCATGTTTAGGCATTGCACTGGACTGTATTTGTGCGGTTTTTCAGGCTGCATTTTATTATTAAGCGAATTTTGCCATCAAAATCTGATCTAATTGATGCAATCATTTATCGAACATTAAACATCACCAATTTACTTCATCAAGGCAAAAAAGACAGAAATTCAATTCAAATTACATGATTATGCTACTTATTAATTTAATTATTGATAATAAATCCTAAAAATGACTAGTAATTGATGTAATAATTTTTACAAAAGAAAAATAAATATTTTAAAAATTTTTCTTAAAATAGAAATAACATTAAAGAGATTCAAATAATTACCATTAATGTAATCATTTATTGAACATTAAACATTGCCAATATGCTTTCTCAAGCCAAAAACACAGGTATTCTACTTAAAAAAAAATATACTCTTAGGTAAATAATAAATTGAGCATTCATTGAATTTTAAAAATTACCAATGTACTTCATTTTGCATCATTTTAGATCATATCAAACCTTTTTCCTGCCTGTTTTATAGACGACTTTAAGAAAATGCAAATCACACACAACCAAAACAAGACTTTAATTGGATGGTGCATTATTAAAGTGCATCATGAAAACTCATTTATATTAAAATTTCAATTTGAAATCTACATTACTCAACAATCTGCTTAGTCTCTATTTTTCTACTTCAGAAAAAAAAAGTAATTGCATGTGGTTACTGAGTTTAATCTAAATCGGATCCCATCTGCGTTTCCGGTGAATTCATCCTCGACCGTTCTGCTTTGCCGTAATAGACTTTGCTATTTTACCCTCTACCATATGAGTTTGGACAGGCTCAATAACTCATAACCTGTGTGGCTGCAGCTCCTCTCAATCAGCGCAAGGGGCGGGACTTAACCAGGCAAATAAAATAACGGCACAAGAGCGGAAACGCATACCTGTGTCCGAACAGCAGCGATTTATTGAAAGCAGGACCTTCCAAACACACCGAGCTAATGGCCTGCTGAATGTCTGCTGATAAAAATAGACCGTGGCAGATGGAGAGAGAGAGAGACTTTAGGCGGTGTAGGTTGGGAAAATAAACTCATCTCTTACATAAATGGGTCATTCCTATGCTTTACATTTTTCATGTTCCCATTAGATATGTCATACTGGATAGTAAAACTCCCATTAACTAACTGAAGCCAGTTCATTGATGACATCATCTTCCATTGGAAGTGACATCATTTTGGAGAGAAAAGGTTAATCAAGAAGAGGTTTGTGCCTTCCTAAACAATTCAGTTTGATGATCAATGACAATTTAAAAAAATGGTGTTTTTAATGTTTTTACGATGCAGACTCAAACATTTAGTCACTGCTGTTCACTTTGTCTTAAAGGAGCTTCCTTTTTGCTGCGAAATCTCTCCCAGTAGGCGGGGTCTTCCTCCAGAAGGGGCGTGGCTTTAGACACCAGGTCACTGAAACTCAACAGTGCGAACGAAAGGGGCGGAGCTTCACAAACACTCCCACTGTTCTCCTATGATACAAATAAGTATGATGTCATGAACTCGACCTCTAAAATCACGTGAAAATCTTTAAACTCACTTCAGACGGGCTGATATCTGGTTTTCCCAGCGCCACAGCGACGTGATGATCTCTGTCCAATAAGCTCTCCTGAAAAAAGCCAATCATGTTATCAGTTATGTTTTCACATTTAATTATAAAATACTATTATAAGAATAATGTGTGTGTATATATATATACGCTTGATTTACAACATAGTAAAAATATTATTATTAAATTATATTATTATTAATTATCGAAAAAATATTAATAATAAGATGAAAACCCCAAAATTACTTTATTAAATATTTTTTTTTCCTGAACATTAAACATGACCAATTTACTTCACATCAAGCAAAACTTATATAATAATATTATGAACATTATTCCGAGCACTTCTTTTAGATTATTCGCTTTTAGTGTTTCCCAATTGAAAGTCGCTTTGGAAAAAATTATTAAATGTGAATTTAAACATTTATTGAACAATAAACATTTCATAGGGCTATCATATGAGGTCTAGGTGATATATTAAAATATATATAATTTTTTTTCTGTGGTGGATGCAGGCTTCCATATACACTGACATTACACAATTAATACTATTAATTAATTAGTATTGATTAAAATTACAATTAATTTATAGGATAGGACAGACAACCTTTTATACATGAACATAGATAAATAGATAGTTATAATACTAATAATAATAATAACAACAATGTACCATTTAAATATAAAATATCTATATATTTAATTCATTATTATACATGATACAATGATGTAAACCTGTTTTCCGCCAATGAATAAAAAAGATAACTGCACTTTTGTTCAGTTTTGACTTTTTTTAGATACAAATGCAGATTTCTGACTTTGCTTCTAGCGCTTTAATCTTTTTTTCGTTTGTTTGTTTCTGCTACTGAATATGCTGTAACCTTTTTTTCCTTGCAGTTGCAAGATGAAAAGTCCAAAGGAATGAAGAACGTGAACTCTATCTAGGAAGCGAGAAGCCTCTGTGATCTGTGTCACGTTCACACGCTCTGACAGACACAGAGACGAAGCAGCACTGCAGGGCTCCACACAGAAACCATGAGAAACACACACACACACACACACACACGTCTTCAGTCTCATCCGGCTGTCTCATGGGCTGAGAGCATGAACCTGTGTGCTGAAGGACTAGTTAGTTATGCTGGTATATAAAACACACCTCAAATATCCAGTCCTCTTCTTCACTGTCCAGGTACATACGTGTCTGCCGGTACACCTGCCCCTCTCGCATCTTATTGGGCGAGATCTGAAACTCCGCCCTCTGCAGGTCGAAGCCCAGCCCTGTGCCGATCGCTTTGATGAAGCTCTCCTTCAGCGCCTCGACAGACAGAAAAACAGACCAATCAGAGGTAATCAAGGTATTCAGAATAAAATGCCTAAATAATTTACAGTGTCTATACTGAATACTTAAAGGAGTCATACAAAGCCAGTTTTCCACTAGCTAATATGATTCTTTAGGGTCTTAATGGAAAGTTTGTAATATATTTTGTTTTAAAATTTCTCAATGATATATGCTCATTTTACCCTATCAAAAACACCTCTTGTCTCTGCGTCTCGGTCTGATGACGGCTCACTCAGGGCGGGTCTGAGGTAAGACACCAGTTCAGTCTGTGGGACACGCTGCTGTCAATCAACTACTGTGGGAGTGGCCTCTGTCGGTGTGATGCCACACCGACATGCATTTGAGAATGGCTTGATTTCAGAAGGGGCAACTTATTTTTATTAAATGAAAAGAAAACTACTGGTGGATCTTTATCATTGTAGGGTGGTTGTGTACACACACCCCCAACACACATCTCAGTCCAAACAGCTTGTAAAAGTGCATGTGGCACCAGATGACCCCTTTAAAAAGTATAAAAAAACCAGTATGCAAGGAAAAACAGTGTACAAAATAATGTTTACTTCACTATATGGGCTAAATCTGACAAAAACTCACTTTAGAGACTGGTGGTGAGTTGTGGAAACACCAGTCACTTTTTTTAGTTCTTAAAAAGTCAAAAATTAATTAATAACATATATCATGAATTAATAATATGCTATTTTCCTGAACTATTATTAATAATTATTGAAAGTACTTTTAAGGAGATGATATCATATATTAGTGTTATGAAAAACAGAGAAATATTCCCAAATGAATTGAAAAAAAATAATAATGTAATATTTCATGAACAATTGCAATAAAATTTTTGCGTAAAAAAAAAAAAAAAAAAAAGTAATTTCTTTCACATTAATCATTACAACGCAAAACATTTTATTTAGGCGTAATATATTTTTGTATACATCTAGATATTGTTGCAACACATTTATCAATCTGCTTTGCTATAAAACAAAAAAAAAACTACTGTAAGATATTCTGTAGACATCCTCAAAGGTCAAATGATTCATATATAAGGGAAACAATGTAAAAATGAAAAGTGCATGTAGTGCTCTTCGGACAGCTAGGTGAGTGTGTGTGTGAGACAGACCACATTTTCACCTACAGCACATTGTACTGATATAAGTATGTGTGTGTGTGTGTTTATAAAGTCCTTAAATGACCACAGACTGGCATAACTGAGTCATGCTGAAGTGATGAGATCACATCGCCATGGAAACAGGGATCAGAATTGGAACAGTTTCATCCAGCACAATTTCTCTCCCGCTGCGATATGCTTATATGTGTGTGTGTGTGTGTGTGTGTG
Source organism: Enteromius paludinosus (assembly GCA_032361165.1). NCBI lineage: Eukaryota > Metazoa > Chordata > Actinopteri > Cypriniformes > Cyprinidae > Enteromius > Enteromius paludinosus. The sequence continues at coordinate 14,507,582 of JAUMHQ010000075.1, read as the reverse complement.
TGTGCGCACATCTTGTTGCCAAGAGATGATGATGCTGCTACAGGAAGCAGCGGTTGCTATAGTTACCCAGTGCCTATAAAACATGTCCAGTTGGTCCCAGTCCGACCCGGCCGCTCGGATGTTGGTCCACTCCAGATCCGTGAACTGACGATTCATGATCCGGAAAAACTCCTGTACAGAGCCACTGCCTGAGGAGCACACAAAAACACACAGAGACTGTATCACCTGAAAGCTTGTATGCTAGACCTTTACCCTTGAATTTTACTTTAGTGAAGGTTTCTGCACCAAAGATCTTGTACTTCAATCTTTCATAATTATTCTCCCAAATTTTCTTTGACCTATATATGTAAACACAGTTTTTTTAAGGTGTAACTGACCTCTTTTTTTGGACTGGTTTTTACCACCTTTATATTTATTTTTCCTGATTTTGACATTTGAATGTAATTTATGATTCTAAACCCCTCCAGAAGCAAAGAAATGAGTAATTAAAAAATTATATTCTTGACAGAAACACAATTCCTATGAGCTGACACAAATGAACATAAATTTCTCAAAAGCCTTCTTCAGATCCATTCTCTCTCAGCCGGCTCTGCCTAAAGCACAGGTGTAGAGCGACACCTGGTGGCCGCTGAATGAACTGTCTCTTGTGTTGTGTTGGTGGATTAAAAGCTCAGGTGACACAGCAGGAGCTCAAAGGCAGTGACCAAGTTACCTGGTCTGCTGGTCTTCATCACATCTACCCCCACCTGGCGTCCCGGCTCTGCTGCCAGCACGGCGTACTCTCCCTGATGGGACACGTTGAAGTTCCAGTGTGTGTGGCCGGGGCTGGAGGAGGTCCGTGGCAGGAACGGTTTCCCCCGCACTGTTCTTTCCAGCCGAAACCCGTCCCACGCAAAACCCATCTTCTCACACACCAGCTTTCTGATCAGCAGTCGACCAGCCTGATGCAAACACACAAAGAAATGTAAAAACCAGCAGACAGCACGGTACTATTATTAAATAAGTAAATAAATCTTTGAAATATGGTTCCAAGATATACATTAACTGAAAAAATTGTGCAACTGCGAGTGACCCTAACCGCCTAAGTTTTTTGTATCGTAAACAAATGAATGAATGAATTCAAGCATAAATATATTATGAATGCTTGAATTAATAAATTAAATAGCTAATAAGCTAAATAAATAATTAATTCTTAAACAAATAAATAAATATTTTATATATAATATATAAATGAAACAATTTATTAGTAAATTAATGTATGCATTAAGCAATAAATAATTATTAAATGCTTAAATAAGTGAATTAATGCATAAATTAAATGCATGAATTAGTAAATGAATGATGCATGAATAAAAAAGTGACAAAAAAATTAATAATAAATGAATAATAAACAGTTAAAATTAAAATAAAGAAATGCATGTAAAAAAATGAATACATAAACAATCATGCCGAGTGAGTCATGAAATAAATAAATGCAGAAATAAATTAATAAATAAATGATTTAATCAATGCATGCGTAAATACAAATGCAGGCAAATGTCTTATAAAAAGGTTTGTATATGCCTGTTTCCGCATGTTGCTATCTACTGCAATGACAATTGAATAATGTCAGTTATTCAATAAAAAAAAATAAAATAAAAAAGTCATCTTTAATACGCCTGTAGTTGTATCAAGGAGTTTGCAGCAATATTGTGCAAAGTTAAGTATTAACAAAAAAATAATAGTCATATGTTACATTTCAGAAGTCCAAAAAATAAGAGAAAACTGTATTTATTATGAAGTATCCATCTGTTTGTTATACGCACCATGGCGGATTTGGCATCTTTGGCGAACACGAACTGCGCGATCCGTTCTTTCTCCTCCTGCTGAACGCACCGGGCCGCCAGGGTCCACTCGGAACGGGTCGGTACCCACGAACCGCAGCGGAACGCCCACCGGACTCCATCCATTGCCGCCAACCGCGACACTGTGACAAGCTCAGTTATTATTTTATAGTACTACTAGTAGAAAATGCATATTTAACAGTTTTTATATATTATTAAGTTGCGGTTTGTTATTACAATATTAATTAGTAATATGCCTTCCTTATTATTGCATACTATTATATTGTCTTTCTCAATTTGTAGCATTTGTTTTGCTTTTTCTAGTAGCCTGCACATGTGTTACAAACCGCACACAGGCTTCCGGAAGAATATGCTGTGGGTGGAGCTAAACGGTGAGCGCCTCGTTTGATTGGCTGGTGGAGAGGGCGGTGACGCTCGTTGACCAATCGCGCATTGTCGGAAGTGTTCGGAGCAGTTCGGCTGTGGAGGCGGAGCGCGACGCGTGTGGATTGAGTGCTTGATGCTTTTTTCCACCGGTGAGTGTTTAATAAATAAATCTCATAAGCACGACGGTTTTTTTTTGTGGTGTGTGTTAATTTTTTGTTTTATAAAGAGCCATATGTGTGAAAAGCATAATGGTATAGGTCTCTATTGAAGCGCTTTCTGGCGACATGTTTATAATTGAACTGCAAAAACACAACCGCATTGATGTGTTCATGTTTGATATAAATGATAGAATTCGCGCTATGTGTTGTCATATTAATAATCATGCTGTAGATGAGTATACTTGGTTAAATATTTCCATGTAACGTTAACCATATTTTCTACAAAACCCCGCCATATTTACTACTATTATTCTATGGATTATGGCATGAAATGGTCATTATTTCTGGTTATACTGCGTGATGATGATCATTCAAACATCATAAGAAGCTTTCAGACTCTTTCCGTCTATTTTTTTTTTGTATTATTTGTATATTTTTAGGACAGTGGTGGTGGGCGAGACAGCAGTTTTAACACAGTTACTGTGTATTTCGATAGCTAGTGTAACTTGAAAAAAAAAATAAATAAATAAAACTTTGTACACTACCATTAACAAGTTTGTACTTAATATTTTTTTACACGTTCATATTGAATATTATGCATGTATTTATTTTTTATTTATTTTCTTTTATAAAAATTCATACTTTTATGTAGTAAAGATGTGTTAAATGTATTTATATATTTGTTTACTTTGTATTGCTAACACATTAGAATGATTTCTGAAGGAACATGTGACACTAACCCTCGAATAATGATGCTGGAATAAATTTAATTTTGCTATATATATATCTATTCAAATAGAAAACCCTTATTTTAAATTGCAGTAATATTTAACTTTTTTACTGTTTTTTTTTTCATCCATGCAGACTTGGTGAGCAGAACAGACTTTCAGAAACATTAAAGAAATGATACTGACCCCAAACTTCTGAACACTGATGCATGTTTTCATAAACATGTGACCAGTCAAATTTTTGAAATTGAGATGTATACAAAGCAGAATAAATAAGCTTTCCACTGATACATGGTTTGCTAGGGTAGGATTATATCTTACTGATATACAACTATTTGAAAAGTTGGAATCTGAGGGTGCAAAAAAAAAAAAAATATATATATATATATTGAGCAAATCGCCTTCAAAGTAGAAGTTCTTAGCAATGCACAATACTAATCAAAAATTTTGTTTTTGTATATTTTTATGGTAGGAAGTGTACAAAATACAGTGATTTTTGCATAATATCCTAAATGATTTTTGGCATACAAGAGAAATTGATCATTTTGAACGATACAACGTATTGTTGGCTATTGCTACAAATAAACCGTGCCACTTATGACTGGTTTTGTGCTCCAGGGTCGCAATATATTAGAACTTTCTGGATTTATGCACAGAAAAGAAAAAAAATCACACGGATTGTTTAACATATATTTATTATGTGCAACTAAAACTTTGTTTTTTGTTGTTGTAGGAGACCAGATGGTCTGATCCCGCTGTCATTTTGCATGCAGTTGGAAGACCTCTGAATGACCTCAACACTTTCTGACTCCTAGAAACACAATATGTGTGTCAGAGTGAACTCAGTAACAGAATCCGTTCAGTATTCTCAGTAGCCCATCATCTCCAGCATGGACTTCCTGCAGATGAAGCACCTGAAGAGGAAGAGGAAGAGCAACTACAGCGTGAAGGAAACGCAGACTCTGATCCGAGAGATCCACAAGCGGCGTGAGATCTTGTTTTCCCGCCAGCAGAACATGGCCATCAACGAGCTGAAGCGGCGGGCGTGGGAGGAGGTGGCAGACAGCGTGAATGCTCTCGGCGAGGGCGAGCTGCGGACGGCAGCTGAGGTCAAGCGGCGATACCTGGACTGGCGTGCACTGATGAAACGAAAGCAGCTCCAGGCCGAGTTGGCGACGGGATTGAAGCAGGAGTTTGAAGCTTCGTCTCCAGATAACGACGCATCTCTGGGTGGCGGTGATCAGTCGCTGGACCTCAGTGGCTTTTCCAAAGACTCCTCGTGCGACTGGCAGGACCTGACGGACCTCGGGGAGCCCAGCACACACACGCCAGGAGTCAAAATGGAGGACGATGAGGCCAGCAGCTACAGAGTACGTAGACACAAATGCCATAAAACACCAACAAGTAGGCTTTTTGCATTTACTTCAGTCACTAGCCATAATTATAACCCTAAAATCTGGATGGGGCATAAAATAATGTCTTACATGTGAAAGCAAGCTGAGAATTAAACAAATAGTTATAATCTGTCGTATCTATCTAGTCGTAGGTGTGCTTGGTCTAATAATTGCTGCTGACTTTGTTTCTGTGTAGTTGGACGCGGATGTTGGTGAAGGTGTTGAGGGTGAAGACGACGACGACGAAGACTGTTTCCCCTCCATCCTCCCTGATATGGACCGCGAGGGCCGAGTTCCTGAGGTCTTCGCTCATATTGACGAATTCGGCGTGCTGAGCTCCACGAAGCCCACGTCGGGCCCAGCGGTAAGTCGAGACCTGGGACTCGGAGTCGGGGGCGTGACCGGGATGGCCGTAGCTGGATTGGGCCTGAACGGAGGGGAAAACACAAGCCTGCTGGTGGCACTGGAGAGGCAGAGACTGGACCTGGAGAAACACCGCTTACAGGTGGAGTCTGAACGGCTGCAGGTGGAGAAAGAGCGTCTCCTGGTGGAGAAGGAGCGGCTGAGGCAGGGCGAGGTGGAGAGAGAGCGGCTGCAGCTGGAGAAGGAGCGTCTACAGGTTGAGCGAGAACGACTGCGACTGCAGCTGCATCTGCAACAGAACACGCCCCTACACCAGAGCCCCGCCCCCTCTACATCTGTGACCACGCCCACCACATCATCCTCCGCCCCTTCGTCATCCTCACTGGATGGAGAGAAGGACAGGAAGCTGGCTTGGCCAATGGTGGTGGATCTGGAGGCGGAGAAGCTGAAGTTAGAGAAAGAGCGCCTCCTGCTGGAGAAGGAGAGGCTGCAGTTCTTCAAGTTTGAGTCGGGAAGACTGCAGATCGAGAAAGAGCGCCTGCAGGTGGAGAAAGAGAGGCTGCAGCTACACAAAGATGGACAACAGATGTCCCTGCATTCATGAAACACCATACGTATACAGCTGAGTAGAGAAAGATTGTTACTGTAGTTATCTATTCATTTCTGTGGGTAAAACATTTTTTATATTTGTGTCTTACATTATGCACTTTAAATAAAGCCAAAAACCTATTTCTGCCCGACATTTGAAAAAGAATAGCAAGCAATGATTGCGAGACGTTTATAGACTAGATGCATGTGCAGCAGTAGACTGTGCATTTTTAAATATCAATGCAAAATATGATAAACGAATGTCATAAAATTACCTCATTGCACAGAAAAGCAGCAGAAAACTGTGATTCTTCATGCATCTTTTATCACCTTGTTCCTGAATTGCTTCTGATCACAGCACTTCAGTGCTGTTATTGTTAACTAAAAAAATTAAAATCATTAATCAACAACAACAAAAAAGAATATATAAATATTGGATGAGTACTAAAATTAAGTATTTAAAAGAAAACAGTTAATATTTAGTTTAAAATAACAAACGTAAACTAAAATGAAAAAAAAAATACTAGAATAGTATAAATAAATACTATAATGGTGTATGAATAAAAGCTGTTACAGCTTCTTATATTTAATTGGCAAAAAAAAAATCGTAAAAGTTTTTTTGCTTTGTTTGAAGTGCAAATTTGACACTTTTTTTGGTGCTTTCCTTTTTTTAAAATAGAGAGATTTTAATATTATTTGTTTCTCACTAATGAAATGAATGGATATCTATGGTAAGCAGTAAACAGTGTTTCTGACTGTATTTATAGATCAGGTCAGCCCACACGATTGCCTTCTGTTCATTCAAAACTACGTTTTAACGCTGATTAGGTTGAGTATTGATATCCTGAAGACATTTATGCGGAACGTACTTTTCACATATTACGAAAAGAGATGCTTCTGATTATAAGACTTTATGTACTTTGTTACTATGTTTAATGTACAGAGAGCTAAAAAGAGTTGGAGCGTATAAGGGCTCTCATAAGCAGCTGTGCTCACACTACAGCATGAATAGGGACCAAATCTGAGGCCTCGTTTATGCCAGTTGTCATATAAATGTTCTTATGCACAAAAAAAAATATTACATTTATTAGTGAGAACTGGATTCATTTTGAAATTATCAGGTTTTTCTCTGATCTTGTCGTCAATAATTGAATAAGCTGTCCGGACACAGACAAATGTGTTCGTAAAAACTATCGGTGCTTGGATTCAGTTTTGCTTATTCACACTCACAAACGTGAATGTGAACAGTCAAAGCAAAACTTCATATGAGCTATATTTTCTATGTCACCCCAAAATCAAGAGAAAATAATATATTAAAGGAATAGTTGACCCAAAAATGAACATTTGCTGAAAATTTAATATCTAAAATGTAGAAAATAGTTTTTCTTTTTTTTTTGAACAAATCTGGAGAAATGTAGCATTCCATCATTCACCATTTATTTCTTTGCAGTGAATGGGTGCCGTCAGCAAATTGTTGTTTATATTCAACTGGAATCAGCTTTTGTGTTCTCCAGACATTAACTGCTGGACTGGAGTGGTGTGCATTATAATGATGTTTTTATCAGCTGGTTGGACTCTGTCTGACGGCACCCATTCACTGCAGAGCATCAGTTGCTGAGCAGGTGATGGAATGCTTAATTTCTCCAAACCTGATGAAGAAACAAGCTCTACATCTAGACCTACATATTTGATGACCTGAGGGTGAGCACATTTTCAGCAGACTCATTTTCATTTTTGGGTGAATACAATATTTCTGTAGCGTCTGAATGTTTTACTGTACTGTTTTACTCTTTTGATTTTGAGGTGAAACATGTTCTTCACAGGTTTCCTGAGATTTCCTCTCAAGGCCTGTATTGTGAATGTAGTCTGTGTTTATGAATGTGTGTGTGTGTGTGTTTTCTTACGGTAGTTGTTTTCAGGCCTTGATGATCCAGAGGTGCAGTTGTTGAGTGCTGGTTGGTTTAAGTGTTTCTGTAGATACGTGATTCCTGGTTACATTTATGCATCTCTTATCCAAAGCAATTCACATTGCGTTGAAGGTATATGTTTGTTTGTTTTGTTTTGAATCATTTTGTGATCTTATGCCTTAAAAGTTTTATTCTAGAGCTCTTAGGCCTGTTTCACACATAAGCAGTGCATACTTATTTTGTCAAGTAGAGTTTAAGTACTGAGCCTTTTCTTAATCTGCAAGTGCCTCACTGAACTTCAGCAGAAAATATGGTGCAAATGATCTGTGTATGTTTTTATCAGCATGACCTTTCACAACAGGCTTCTCCTTTGGATCATCTGGATTCAGTCCAGTTTACTTTGCAGTTTGCTTCAAAATGTGTCCTTAAAATGGAAATACATGTAACATGCAGATATTGACTAGCATGCAAAATCAATCAGCATGTCCATTTTGCATGACAAACAGTCAAAATAATAGCTGTTGTCCATTAGTAAAGGAAGTACTCTTATGTATAAACCCAGACATCACTTTATTTGTATTGATTTGCAGCAGAAACACTCTCGGCGTGTGAAACAGGCCTTACGCTTCAGTTCAGCTTCTCTCTGCATTTCTCTAATCAAGTGGAAAACCAAAGCTGTCTGATGCCATGTTTTTTCTTTTTTTCATTGGATCTCCAGTGAATATGTTTTCACGCTCGGATGAAGGTCGTGTAATTTGAAATACAAAAGGTTTTTATGCGCGTTTAGTTTTTGTGAGCTGGTGCTGTCTGTGTTGATAGACTCAGAAAGGTGTTTTATTGTACTGTATGTGCACTATGGTGAATAAATGGTGTGTGTGTGTGTGTGTGAGTGTTTTAAATGTATGTTCCTGATGTGGCAAAAGACAGAAAATAAACAGAATTTAAAGAATTGAAATGGCTTGATGAACCCAGTTTTCTTTCCTGTGTCGGTTGGTTTCCTGTTGAAACAGGAAGATGCACACATTCTAAGCTAGTTGCTTTTGTATAGTTTCATTTCTATAAATCGAATGGCGAGGTAATTATCATGGTGCTTTTATAATGCGGTGACAGTTCTTTATTCAGAACACACAGAATGCATTCATACAGGGTTTTAAGTTGTTCTCTGATATACATAGAAGGTATGTGACTTAGGTAAGGGTAAAAGATCTTCAGAAAAGGTTTTACATGTCCGTTTACAACCCCAGAATTACTTCACAATGCAGCTAATTTCACTAGTTCACAGCAGTGAGGAAAACATGGCCGCGTCTGAAAGCGTCTTAAAGGTGCCATAGAATGGAAAACTGAATGTACCTTGGCATGGTTGAATAATAACAGTTCAGTACATGGACATA
>JAUMHQ010000075.1:14414024-14429000 GCA_032361165.1 Enteromius paludinosus | reverse complement strand
ATATTAAAACAATAAAAGGCTTGAACTACTTCAGTTGTGTGTAATTAATCTAAAATATATGAAAGTCTAATGTTTATAAGTACATTACAGAAAATAATGAACTTTATCACAATATGCTAATTCTTTGAGAAGGACCTGTATTTGTATTTGGTGCTAATAGATTAATCACATCCAAAATAAAGGTTTTTGTTTACATTATATATGTATGTGTACTGTGTATATTTATATATAATTACACACACAGTATATAGTGAAAATATTTATGTTTATATATTTATATTCTTATATTTTATGTTATACATAAATGTATTTAATATAGAAGCAACATATTTCTCTTGAATATATACATGCATGTGTGTACATTTATATATGCATAATAAATATACAAAGTGTACACACATGTAAAAAAAACTTATTATGAATGTGACTAATCATTTGAATATATATGTTATGTAATTATTTCCTTATTTTATTATTAATATATATAATTATCAGTATATGTTCATTATCAATGTACAATTAACATTTTACAATATGAATATATCAATATTATTTATAATATTATTATTTAGCTGTCAGTATATAGTTTTATTGTTTATTTGTTTGTTTAGTATTGTTGTTTTCTATTGGAACAAACCTGGGACTTTATCGGCTAAGAAATCTGATATCTGAACCTAATCAGAAACAATCTTCTCATGTACACACATTTGTCATGTTTGTATGTGATACAGTGGGCTGATATGAGATATAATGTGTGGTTGTGTCTGAAATGAAATACTGGTGCAACACAAGCAGTTATAAATAGTGTTTGAAATACTAGGAAGTGCAATCATACACTTTCAAGCTTTCATTAATCCGTTTAGTGTAAAATACTGGCAGTATGTTAAAAATCATGGTAACACTTTAGAATACTTATGAAGCATTAATGCAGCATTAAAACATTTATCTCAGTTCAAGTTAATTTCAGCATTTCCTGCGTACTGTATCTGTAAATAATGGAAGCTTGTTTAAAAATAAAATGGGTAATGGTGTCTTATTTTCTCATAATTGCTGTTATATAAAATAATTGCCATTATTTTATCCTAAAACACAAACAATAAATAGGTGTACTTTTTATTACCCTGTAAAAAAATAGGTGCAGTAAAAAAAAAGTATTTCTATTTTTTTAAAAATTCAGTTAATTTAATGCACTTATTTACAGTGATTTGTAAAAATAACAACAACAACAAAAACTATTTATAAGTAAATCCTACCAAATTTGAAACCTATTTAAATACAGTATATCCTATCCATTTTTAATATAAAAAAAAAAAAAGATAAATATAGCAACAAATTTATTGCTAATTGTTAATTGTACAGCATTTCTGGTTCGTTCATAACTCTGGCAGTGTTGAGTGAATTGTTGGCTACGGTTAGTAAACGCAATTTGCATGCAGAAAAAAAACTGTATTTTGTCTACAGCATACTGCAAAAAATAGTACATGTGTTTCCCCGAGTGAATCAAGTCTGAGTCTTGTTTTAGATCTGAAAATACAGCCACTGTTGTAACGTCTGCTCTGTTCTTAAATGCATACACACACACACACACACACACACTGCTCAGTAAGAAGTCATGATCAGCCCATTTTCAGCAAAGTGACTTGCTGTTTTGGTCACCATGACTACGCAGCTGTCAGTCAAGGGTGGACCATGGCAACGGGGCTTTACCATGACTGCCAATAAAGTTGTTTCCATTAATGGAATACGCTTTTTATTGCCGTGGAGTGAGAGACAGACGGACACATAGAGATAGAGAGAAATGAAATAAATGCATAAACAAAGGACATGGACAATGACTTTTAACTCAAGGAGAGTAAATATACAGTAGTAACTCTTCTTAGTTCTTGCTTAATTCAATTTTAGATGCAAGTTATTTGTTTTGTGTTCATCTCGAAACTCTGAACGACTGCTAAAGTGTTCGGTATTGACTTTCTGACCATGTGTTTAACTGAACATGTCTTGTGTTTGCGTTACAGAGAAAGCTCTCTTCTGATTGGTTCCCGACAGAATGAATCATCAAACTATTTCTGTTACAGCAAATCAGCCATTATGTGTTGCCAAGGTAACCAAGTATATACATGCACTCTCTCATAGACACACACAAACACACACAGATGGCAGAGACACACTGAACACGGGTTCAAGCTCTGTACCTGATTGCTGCAGGCTGCTGCGTCCGTTTCATCTGTCAGTCAAAACAATGACAGTCAAATCATGCTCAAGAGCTATTCATTTTTATCACTGTATTAATTTCAAATTGTATTAAATTTAAGAACCTGTTAAGGTTTTTTTTAATAACATGTCAATGACAAAAGAGCACATTTCTTCCTGCAGTAAATTCACATAATTATAATGCATCCAGACTGTTCATTAGAAATGTTTATACTTCTCTTTCTATCTCTGTTACTATTTTAAATCATCAAGTATAACCTATATACAATTACATGAATTTTAAATGTAATTATTGTATGTAAAATTTTTATATTATTATTATTGATAATGTTATGTTGGCAAAGTTATGTATAAATATAAATATGCATCTATTTATTTATCTTGTGAAGTATTGCTACTTATGTACAGTTACATAATTTTTTTATGAAATATATATATTTTTAAAATAACACTTTGTTAAGAATAATATTGTTTCTTAGTTATTTGTAATTATATAATTTAAATAATCTATTTATTTCTGTCAATTATTAACGTATGCACGATTACGTAAAGTTTCAAATAAATAACTTAAAAATCTATAATATTTTAAGAAATAAGGTTATTTCTTTGAGTTCTTTTTTACAAAGTTATAGAAATCGAATTACATCAGTTATAAATGAATTTATTTGAATTGTTCAGTATTACAAGTCATGCACAATTACATACATTTTCTATTTTCTGTCATAAAAAAATTACAAAAAATACATTTTAAAATGATTAATGAAAAAAATTATTTAAGAAATACTATTTATATTTCTTAAAATGTGTTTTTGAGAAAACAAAATATAGAAATATATTTATTTATTTAACTTGTGAGGTATTACAACTTATGTACATTTACATTTTAAATTAAATAATTTAGAAAATACTATTAAAATACTATTTATATTTCTTAAAATTTTATTTTGGAAAAAGTTATGTATAAATATATTAATAAATTTATTTAACTTGTGAAGTACTACAACTTATGTACAGTTATATAAATGTTTAATTAAATAATTAAAAATACTTTTTAAATAATTCTTTTATTTCTTAACATTTTTATCTACAAAAAATCTGGATGCATTAAAGTGAGAATTGTACAATACAGAAATGATCCTTTATGGTGCTGAAAATAGGTTTTATTTTCATTAAACAACATATAAAATGTAATCGTTTTGTTTTTTAATGGTAAGATATTACCTGGCCGTGTTTGTGAGACCCACTTGCTTAATTCCTGGCAGTTTTCTTCAGGTGCTTTGAATAATTAATGATGATATAATGATTAATGAATAATGAATGTTGGTAAACTGAATGAAATCAGTAAACACACTTTCCCAGCTGGAATATAATCATTTTAGACCCCAAAATAACTTAAAAGTGTAATTTGATTGGCTGCAGGTACATCTAATGTACAGAACACCTGGTCTTAAGGAATGAACTTTAACATAAGATACAGAAACAACATGAGCACACACTGAGGCTCAATTAAAGGAAAGTTCAGCTCTAAAAATAGAGACTAGTCATTATCAGCTGCCATTCAGAGCCGTGTGTGTGTGTGTGTGTGTGTGTGTGTGTGTGTCGGTGCATGTTTTGTGTGCATGTGTGTGTTAGTGAGGAAGGGTCACAGCAGGGTTCAACCTCTGGGTCTGGAGCCTCATTGACGTGTTATGGGATGGAGAGAGGCAGGCAGGAGGAGACAGAGCCGTGAAGGGATTGTTAATATTGATGAGCATTTATCTAAGTGCCATTCAAAGAGACCCACAGCGATGACCTTTACTCACACAAACTCTCTCCTTCATTCTGTTATGACTGTCATAACCATCAGACTCTTACGAGGCTTCAGCTTTGTTCAGACGGGTATCTGACTCAAATACATTTAATTATTATAATCAGACTCTGATCAAAATCATATTTGATTTGATATTGATGAAACCACATGGACGTGTCATTTTTGAAGTTACTATTAGACATAATTTTCTTTGGAATTTTAAGCTTTCATTTTCATTTTAATTTAAGGTTAAGTAATGTGCTTTTTTTAATTAATATTAATGTTTTAAAATATTTCTTCATAATTTTATTTTATCGTGGTTGTAATTTTAGTACTTCAACTTAATTTTTTTAGTTAGTTTACTGGGCAACATTTCTAATTTTTGTATGCTTTAGTAAGTTTGCGTTTTTCATCTAAATTATGTGTTTTATTTCAGTTTTATTTCAATTAATGAGAATAAGTGTAACAGTTTTTAAAAATATTTCTTAATAACTTTTTATTACATTTATTTTCATTTTCATTTTCAAGTCTTTCTAATTAAACTTGTTTAGTTTCCAAGGGAACATTTCTAAATTTGTAATAAGTTTGTATTTTTTTTAAATGTGCATCTTCATCCAATATTTGGATTTTATTTTATTTAAGCTTTATTTCGATTAAAATGTTTTTAAAAATATTTTCATATCGGTAATTTTTCATTTCAGTTTAATTTGAGTAATGTTAGTACTCCAACTTTATAGAATTTAGTTGCCAAGGCAACATTTCTAATATATATATATATATATATATATATAATTTTTTTTCAGCATTTATATTTAATTTTAATCTTTATATCTATAATTAATCAATAAAAATAATTAATTAAAAAAAGATTTTAAGATTTTAATAATTTTTACAAATATTTCTTCATAGCTTTAGTTTATATTTCTGTCATTTTTAGGGTTAGTAATTTTATTACATAAACTTAACTGAACTTAAACTAAACATAAACTTATTCATTTTAGTGAGCTGCCAAGGTACCATTTAATTCAGTTATTTGCCATGGCAAAATTCCAATATTTGTGTTTATTTAAGTATCTAGTATTTCTATTTTATTTCCTTTAAAACAATTCTTAACAGTTTTAGTTTCGATTAACAACACTGGTTTCATTACAGTTTTTTGTTTTTTTTTCATTTGTGTGTGGTTATAGATCAAATTCTGTATTATAAAACATCATTTATTCAAGAGAACACAAACCTTTAAAAAAATGGACAGGCATTTTAAATCATTTTGTAGTTTAATTGAACTAAATGGAGCTGCCTTTTTGTGATTTTTTTTTTGTGGACTTTAGAGATGGTTCATTCATTAATGATTCATTCATTTTGTGTCTGTCAGATAAATGACTTGCATCTCAGGAGGTGAATTAATCATTTATGCTTCTCAGAATTTATCTTTGATCATTTTCCTGAATTAGAAAATCTAAGACTGTTTTTGTGTGCTTTACAATGTATTTTAACTCCACCAAAACACTTTTTATTTCAATTTTCCACTCTACTACATCTTTACTGTTTGATGTTTTTTACATGTAGTGTTTTCATGTGTGTTTGCCCTGTCTGTCTTCATGATGAATGCTGTTTTGGGTTATGAATGACAGAAACACAAACACACGTTCTGATGCAACATTGAGACAATTGCTGCGGGTGAATAAATGAATGACTCAGTAAAGAGATTCACTGAACCATCTCAAGACATCAAGATCCAGCAACACACAGATAAACATTTACACACACACACATATACAGAGCACAGGTCACAGACAGGTTCATGCATTACTCACTCGACTAGAGCAAACACACATCATTCAGTGAGAGACCGAAGCTCCTGGCTGTGTGATTCAGCAGACGTGAAGTTTAACACACACACACACACACACACACACACACACACACACACACGGCTCCAAGTCCAGTGTTGTGGTGGATTATTGGATGTTTGTGATGCCTTGTTGAAATGATGATGATGATGATTCCCTGACAAAAGAGCGTCACAAGCATCATGAAGCTTGATTTTATTTCAAATTAGTTCTTGTGTGTGTATGCGTATGCATGAGGACACAAATTAGCATCATCCATGTTCATTCATTCATCCAAGTTATTCTTTGTTTCTCATCCATCTATTGCTTCTGTTTTTATCTTTTAGTCTCTTCATCTTTCTCTCTCTCTCTCTCTCTCTCTCTCTCTCAGTATGTGCTCTAAACATTTACTGCTGCACAAAGGTCACGACACACCCATCCATTTATCTCTCTCTCCTGTATCTCTTTTATGTCCTCCCTCTTGTTCCCTCCGTTTTCTCCGTCTATCCCCTGCATTTGACAACATATCATTCCCGTAATTTCTTCATTCCTCCCCTTTCATTAAATAAATCCCTCCATCTCCTGATTCCATTCATCACGCGTTCCCTCTCTCAGCCGAAACTCATTCAGAGATTGATTTTGCTCGCTGCTTTTAAGCGCTCAGATAAAGGTGTGTTAGGATAAAAGAGAAAACCCTTTCCACTCCTTATTCTCTCCTGCAGCCCGAGGAGACGAGCAGGAAACGATTAACTTCACCTCTCTCCCTCTTTCCCTCCATCTATCTCACACACACACACACACACACACACACACACCTCATTCCCAAAGCTGTCAGTATTCCGCAGCTGATGAGGGCTAAAAGAGCTGGAAGGCAGCCAGGGCAGAGATAACACACACACACACACACACACACACACTGCTGCATCAGGACAGAAGAGGATTTTGCAGACTCAGGCTGGGCGTTCAGTGCGCAGGAGTGCAAGAGGTTGGTGCCCAGCGGGAGAGAGGTTAAACTGGGATTGACTCGTCTCGGTTGGTCCCTGTCTGACTTTTACTCATAAAGGTTCTTCCTTAAGTTCTTATCTTAAGAGCCATTCCTGGCTGTTTAGGCTTGAGTTGCTAGAAGTTACTTAACTCTCAGAAGAAAAGGTGTTGCTGGGGCGGTCCACCTTAAACCTAAACTGTGCATTTGGACACCTTAAAGATACATTTTAGTTCCTAAAGTTTACGTATAGTGTACAATTGAACTCCCTTTGCTAGGGAACCACCACAGTGACTGCTCTTGTATTTTTTTTTTCTCTAGAGAGATTTTCGAGATTAAGTTTTATTATAGGCTCTTTAGATCAGTATTTTGGTTTCTGGTTACTTCGAGGTGGCATTCAAAGGAAATTCACTCTCGTTCTCTAAATGCATGTTATCAATCTTATTTTGATTGCTTTTGCATGTTTTATGTTTAAAAATGTTTTATAATATCGAACTGAAGCGTCATAACTGGACATATTGCTAAAAAAAATGACAGAATAAAACCTGCCCCTTCATCCTCTTTTAAGTGCCACACCCACATTTCCACATCCAATCAACAACTGATGCATAAAAGCAAGTCCCCACCCCGCATTTTTTCTTTGTTGATAATCCACTACACTTGATAATGTTTGCTTATACGGACTTCTTCTTAATAACTGCACATTCAATAATTAAATAAAAATAATTGGCCAGTGTTGGATCTGTTTTGCAACATTTACAAATGCCAGTAGTCAACAGAGCAGATCTGAACAATATAGTCTCCAAGCCAATCGTCATACTGAAAAGGCAATACATAAATACACTACATTAATTAAAAGCTCGATGTCCAATACGCTTCATCTCAATATGCTTTTATGCTTTTTCCAATGCTTATGACTCTCTCATTGACATCCAGTGAAGCACAACATTTGAGCGGGAGCCAAAGTGACGTGTTTGAGGCCTGCTGTCCAAACATTGACCGCTGCTGCACTAAAATCAATGATATAGGTAAGTGTCATTGACTCCTAGTCAAGTACAGTACAGATATGTAAAGGAATATATTGCACATGCACATGTAGATGAAAGTGGATTGTGTTCTCTATGGCCTTTAGAGTGCTGAGGTTTAGACTCTTGCGGTGCTCAAGCACTTGTGTCTGTGTCTGCATAGAAAACATTTCTGAACTGCAACCCTTTTTGCTTCTGACTTGAAAAGGAATCAGCTGATAACCATCCTAACAAGCCCAGAGACCTACAGATGCACACCAAAGCATGCCGAAAGCTGATCAAGAGTTAATGTGCAGGTATATTCATCCGGCAGACACACTGAATAAATTAGAAGGTGCTCTTTAAAGCTGCAGTGTTTCATTTCTCGACACAGAATAGCAAAAATAATGACTGTTTTCAAACGGGCCCGACCTCATCTGCAATTGGTTATCAACACACAAAGTCCCGCCCCCAAACTCACCCCATTGGTTAAGTCAGAATTTGACAAGTCAGGCCACTTAAACATAAACACTTCATTAACTCAAAACGCACTCGATTCAGTTTTAGACTTTGTCTCGCATAACTTTTGACATCTTTCACTCACAGGCATTGGTGACAGCAAAGCTGTTGGCCGTCTCAATGTTGTCGACGTGTGGAACCAGATTGAAAGGGGCTTCCGTGGCATTCGGACTCGTATTGTGAAGAAATATGGCCAACCGGAAAGCTGTATATTCTTGATCTGTGTTTCTTATAAACAACCCACCTGGAAAGAGTGAGAGGAAGAAAGAGTAAGTAACTGTGAAGAGGAATAAAAGAGGTGCTTATGAATCCTAAAGGGATAGTTCACCCTTAAGTGGAAAATTGTTCATTTATCTGCATCACTTTCAGTTTTTCTTTCACTATAAATCATTCTTTCAGCTGTAGCTCTAAAATATTGTGTTAACATTCAAATATGGCACATCAATAACAATAAAACAATTGGTTCTCATGTATCTTTGACTGTCAAAATCAAATCTTGATGCATCACGTTGTAATGTTGAAAAATGTTGACCACTGATTTTCTGTCGTTTTGGAGCCCATTAGCTTTTGTCAGCATTCACTTTTATTGTACAAAATACTCTTCAAGGAAAAGTTCACCGAAAAATGTTGATTTGCTGAACATTTACTCGTCTAATCAACTAGAGTAGAGTGAGATAAGTTTAGAGAAATGTAGCATTCCATCACTTGATCAGCCATGGATCCTCTGCAGTGAATGGGTGCCGTCAGAATGAGAGTCCAAACAGCTGATAAAAACACCACAATAATCCACACCAGTCTAGTCCAGTCCATCATCCAAAATCTTGTTAAGACAAATGTGAAGATGTTAACTGATGGACTGGAGTGCTGTGGATTATTGTGATGTTTTTATCAGCTGTTTGGACTCTCATTCTGATGGCACCCATTTGCATCCATTGCTTAGACACTGATGCAATGTTACATTTCTCCAAATCTGATGAAGAAGAAAACTCATCTAGAACAGCCTTAAGGTGAGTAAATGTTTAGCCCCTTTAGTGTTTAGCCCCTTAATATGAAGAAAATCTAAAGCATCATTATACGCTTTTAAAAATAAAGGTTATTTATATGCATCGATGGTTCCATGAAGAATCTTCAACATCCACTGAACCATAAATGGTTCTGCTGTGGCATCAATGCAAAAAAAGACCCTTTTGGAACCACCTTTTTAATAGCATTAATGACCTTTTGGGGAAAGGACATATTACATTGATGTTAATGGTTCAGTATTGAACCACTGATGCCAATTAAAGAACCACATAGCGTAGAGCAGTGTGAACATTCTGCTAAGCATCTAATTTAGCGCTCCACAGATTAAAGCAAGCCAAACAGGATTGGAACGACACGCAGGGTGAGTTAAATGCTCACTTTTGTGTAAGCTGTCCCTTTAATCATGGAAATTATCTGTGTGGAAGATCGCATTTGTTGTTGGTGTCACCAGAGCATGCATGTCTGCTCTTGGCAGGGCCAGTGTCACGTTCTGTTTCATCACATCCTCCCGATTCTTCTCTCTTTCTGACGGACGTTTTGGCTCAGCTGCAATTGAAGATCCCATAACGTGCTTTTATTTGCACCGAACAACAGAAGCATTGTGCATTTGCAATGCAGTGGTATGTAAATGTCATTAGGCATTGCGTGCACCTCTCTCGCGCGCGCGCGCTCGCTGTCTGTGAGTGTGTGTGTGTGTGTGTGTCCGTATTTAGCGTATTAACTTTATCGGCAGTGCTGTCAAAGGCGCACAAGTC
This sequence comes from Enteromius paludinosus, assembly GCA_032361165.1. NCBI lineage: Eukaryota > Metazoa > Chordata > Actinopteri > Cypriniformes > Cyprinidae > Enteromius > Enteromius paludinosus. Next base: position 14,418,888 of record JAUMHQ010000075.1, on the reverse strand, counting down.
AGCGGCCGCATCTCATTATGGCGTGAGACTCTCCATCTCAATGAGCAATGCAGTGACTGAACACACACGCAAGACACATCCTGCAAAAGAGAGGGAACTGTGTGTCTGCGAGAGAGAGGGAGAGAGAGAGAGAGAGAGAGGTGGGCGGGCATGCATAGTGGTTTGCTGATGTTAATCAAACATAAAGCTGCAAATCTAGCTAAATGGGAAACTTTAAACGGACTTGGATAGGAAGAGGTCATCCCACATCGCTCCAGCACAGCAAGACAAGACCGAATACTGCAGTGATGCTCTGAACTGGCGATGAAAGGTAGCTACAAAAGCGCACTCAACATGCACTTGACCACTACTCATGCATGCTAAAGTACTCCAAACCCTTGAAAACATAATCCCACCCTAATAACACTGCACATGCAGAGAATTACAAACCAATCTACAACCAGTATCACATTTAAGAAAATAGCATGCTTAAATGGCACCAATTTTTGCCGGGCTGTAACCACAAAAGACACTTGCCCCCTTTGCGTCCAGTGATTTGTCCCAGTTTTAAAAACAGCTGTCAACCAATATTTGGTCTGCTTTGTAAATTTGACATTTGTTTCCTGTCATTTTTTTCTTAGAAGTTAATTGGCTTAACGCACTTGGTGCTCAAAGGGAGTATAGTGCAAGAACAAACCACTAAACCCCAAAACAAGGAGGCGTTACAGCACACAAGGCTCTTAAGGTAAAAATAGCTTTAAACCCTATTTTAGACTCATAACTGTGCATTTGTGTAACGCAGTGTATAGATTACTTGCTGTGAATTATTATTCACTATTCACACCGTATCTGTTGCACTGCGATATTCCTAGTGGGGTTAATAAAGTGCCTATCTAGCCATCATGTCAGAAGTGTAACTCACCGATTTGCACACTGCTGGGAAAAGCCCCTTCACTGAGTCCCCACAGCAGCGGAATCAACACCAGGATCCGCATTCTGTCCGAATCAGAACCCGTCTGGACTCATGGATGGATGGATGGAGACGAGATAGTGTGACGGGAGGGAAATGAAAGGAAATAAATGGGTAATCTCGCAAAGGGAGTTTCAGCAATCCATCCTATAGGCAATCCGTGTGTTCCCCGCAGTATCCACTGGAGAGAGAAGAAGAATCTGTCCTGATGAACGCTTGAGTGTGTGTGTGTGTGTGTGTGAGAGAGAGAAAGAGAGAGAGAGATGCGCGCACGCTCACTCTGCGCTCTTTGCCTCTGAGGTCTTCAGCTTTTCAGCTGTGTTTGCTAAGGCAAGTAGCGCTGTTACTACTGCTCACACGGATAGATATTTAAACAACCCCCTAAGCATGCCAATTAAACTCGAGCGAGTTACTCATCCCTCAGACCTGAACGATTTACATCAAACCATGATGTGTCTTTATTACGCTGTAAGGAATAAATCCGTAAAATATCAGAAAATGTACTGGCAGCTCATTACATTATCCATTCATTTTATGGACACTTCTGTTCTAAAGTTCAAAATACTGTGTGACTGACCTGTAAAAAAACAAATACGGGAAAATGCCTTCTAATTATACAGTAGGCTATATAGTGCCCTATTTTTACTTCTTTTTTTTTGTTCTTTTTTTTTGAGTGTACAAGCGTCTTTGCTGTGATGATCAGACGCATCGTTTTCACCTGCTGGACCAGAAAACAGTGGAAAAATCCCACAGGAGCATATTAAAGGAGAGGTCACCACATCATAATAACGCATACAGTAGTATCATGTTATCTATCTATCTATCTATCTATCTATCTATCTATCTATCTATCTATCTATCTATCTATCTATCTATCTATCTATCTTTTGCCAGGCAATATAAAATGTAAGAAATATTTAAACATATATATAACATTTACATTTTACACATTAAGATTTAAAAAATAGGGCCTAAAAGAATAAATGTAAAATTAATATTTAAATTATAGGCCAATAATTATTATAATAATTGTTATATTAATGGAAATACTTATTAAATCAATTATTATATACCCATTATAAGACTACTTAAAAAAAAACATTTGTATTTATCGGACTCGATAGCGAATCATCTAATCTCTTAGCGACGCCCTGATACCGCCAATCCACGCATGAAGCTGCTCGTCTCTTTTAAGTCGAGCGCTGCGTATTGGTCTGCTGCATATACGTCGTAATAGACGCGCTTTTGTGTCCGTTTCTACTAGATGTTCGTCTTCGACCCTTGTCTTTATTATGGCGTTTCAGGTTAAAAACAGCTCAACTTTTACAAACGCGCCGCGAGCCCCCCTGCGTTCACTTCCATCCCAGTGCGCTGCGTCTGTCTGCATTTGAACGCAAGAACGCGTCCTGTGTGAACGCCCCTGAGGATTCGCCTGCGTTCTTTACAGACACAGAAACATGGTGTTCAGGGGTTAGTGCACACTACTTCTCTCTCCTTCTGTTCTCTTCTGATGTCTTTCTCTCCTGTGCAACACAGTATGAGCTACAGTTCCGTGTTTCAGCTTCAGTACTGAATAGAACCAAGCAGAAGAGAATAGAACTGAATGCAGAAAAGTAGAATAGAGTGTAGTTTTTGAGAAAAGAACAGAAAATGGAACAGTATAATAGTGTGAAGAAGAATGGGATGGAAGTGAACCGTAGAATAGAATTGAATAGAATATAATAGAGAACAGTAGAATAGAATGAAGTTAGAAATAATAAAATGGAACGGTGTTCAGTAGAACAGAATGGAGTTAGAAAATGATATAATGGAAAGGTGTACTGTAGAATAGAATATAGTATAACTGAATATTGAACAGTATAGTGGAGTTGTATGGAGAGGAATGGAATAGAAGTATATAACAGAATGGAATAGAGAACAGTAGAATGGAGTTACAGAATAAAATGTTGGAATTGTGTACAGTAGAATATTCTATGTCTGAATATAGAACAGTAGACTAGTTTCGGGAGGAGCGTGGTCGATTAATCACGGCTGGCTCCGCATCACCTAATCATATCCTCATTACACCTGTCCAATCAAATCCCTTTCTACTCACTATAAATAGCCCTGTCCTCTTTCCGCTCTCACACTTCCTCCGGGAGGGGGTGTATGCAGGGACCGAGTCGGAAGCCGATCTCTAGCCCTAGCTAGGGTTCAAGCCTCCTAGGGTTCAGAGTTGAGGAAGCGCGAACTCGTGAAATAAAGATAAAACTGTAGAATTAAGAGGAGTTGTATATAGAAAATGTAATACAATGTAACTGATTAGAGAGCAGTATAAAACAATGGAGTTAATGTTAGTGTACAGTGAACAGTGTACAGTAGATTGGAATATGCTATAATTTAATATAGAGCAGTAGAACAGAGTGGAGGTATATAGATAATAATGGAACACAATAGAAGTGTACAGTAGAATACAATATAATAGAGAACATTAGAATTGATTGGAGTTATTTAGAGAATAACAGAAACAAAAAGAACAGAATATACAACAATAGAGTTGAGCTGTAAGGAAACAGAACAGAAAAGCTTTCAGTGGAATTGAACAAAACAAGAGAAGATAATAGAATTGAATGAAACATGTATAGAGAATAATATAGCAGTGTAAAGTAGCAGTGTAAATAAATCAAAAGCTAGAACAGCAGAAAAGAATAAGAACAGAATATGGTAGAATGGAACAGAGAATAGAATAATTACACAGAGATTAATAGAATACAACGGAATAGAGAGCATGCAATAGAATGGAGTTATATAGACAATAATAGAGAATAATAGAACAACAGTGTACAGCACAATAAATAGAGTACAGTCTAACAGAACTGAGGAAAACTGATTACAATAGAACTGAGGAATCTCTTTATACATGAAAAAGTTGAAAAATAAAATAAAATGTACAAAAAAAATAAATAATAAAAAAGTTCAATAGTTCCAGATGTTACACATGACGCACATATAGCTAGCTTTTAACAGTAGCACAAGAATCTAGCATTTTTACAGTGCATAATAAAACAGGATAGCAAAGTTTACAAGAACAAACACCCTGGCAGTGCAATAACACTTAACATGCAGTTCAGTTTATGTATTGTAAACACACCACAGTAAAATAAATAGTATAAAGTGGAGTATAAATGGTGTTTGTGCAGGTAAAAGAGCTCTCTCTCTCTCTCTTTCTTTTTGAAAACTCGAGTGCTGGAGTATTTGCACGTACAGCCCATAAATCCATCAGGCCTTTTCATTCCAGAGCAGCCCGGATCAGTTTCTCCTCAGCGTTCACCTCTCTAAAAAGGTTTTTGTCCCCTCATACATTTATATATTCTCCAGTTAATATACGAGTCTACGTTTTACTGCTTTATGACACTTGGCTCGCTCCCGCGGCGTGGGTCTCCACGTGGCCAAGCGTCAGGCCGCAGCTGTGTCTTATTGCCCATTCATAATCGTTACGGCCTCCAGTGGCGCTGACAGACGGATTGTGTAGGCTCCCTCGGTTTCTGTAGAGACTTAAACGACAGAAACTTGTCTCTTGAATGGTTAGATGGCTAGAATATGGCGTATGGCCGCTGTAATCATTAAGAGCGATCAGTGAAGGGTTCCTGTGTAATAGAGTGTGAATGTAGCTGTCCGTGGTGCTGAATGCTGGACAAAGCCAGCTCTTGCTTTTTAAACAATAATATTTTGTAACTTTTCATCCATAAAACACACACTGTTATCAAAGCTGAATTTAAAAGTTGAAAAGAAAATAATTTATGTGAAATTGATTTTATTTAATTTTTCTACACTACAAATGTCTTTACTGTGGTTTTTGATCAGTTTAATTAATCTTTGCTGAATAAAAATAAGATTTAAAAAAAAAAATTCTAACAGCAAATATTTGAACAGCAG
>JAUMHQ010000075.1:14402625-14413641 GCA_032361165.1 Enteromius paludinosus | reverse complement strand
TTTAGATAATTGCAAATAAATAAATAAAAACATTGTTTATTGATTACATTGTACAAATGCCAAAACTGATTTTATTTTAAATTTAGTATAATGCATGTAAAATAAAAATATAGTGCATGTAAAATATTGGAGTAGTGTTACAAGTATAAAACTGTACTTTCAATTTAAAAAGTACAGTAAAAATAATCATACAAGTACAGAGAATATTGTTAAACCTGCCTTCACAATGCATATAATGCAAGGTATTCATAACGTATTATCTTTCATCTTTTCATGAATTATGTAGTAAATATGAAAAATACATTAAAATAGTAATTGGTTTGTTTGTTGTGTTTTTAATGCATTACACTTGTTATAAGTGTAGCAATGAATAGATAAGTATCACAATGTATTAAAATGGTGGTTACAATTATTCATGCACTGCATTATAGGTGCATGGGAAGATATAAATAATAGGTTAAAAGTACTTTTATAATGCATGATATATAAAGTGTTTCCAGTATTGCCTTAAAATTACAGTATGTTATCACAGTACACAAAACTTTAACTTCGAGAGATCAATAGAAAGTTGAAGTCTCCTGATGTCGGAGCACTCGAGGTGTTGTTGTGCAGTGGTGTAGTAGTATCTCTGTCTGTGAGGCATTACTTTGATGACTCTCTCAGTGAGGTGTAATGACTCTCTCGCTCTCAATGACTAATGGCCCTCCTGAGATGTTATTAAAGAACTGGATGGCTCTGATTTTAGGGGCATCTCTTTTTACCATGTTGAGCGTGTATTTCATGGAAGTCGTGAGAGAATTGATGCATGTGAAATCTCTCTCGCTCTATATTGGTGTGTTTCTCCACCCTGCTTTAGCTCCTTCTGTAATACTCTAAAATCAAGCGCTTCCAAAGAAAGCTTTCAAAGGATGTGCCGATCAATGGAGACTGGAGGGAAGTATCGGATCCCAGTGCCAGAGAAAAAGAGATTCAATTTATTGATTAGATCAAAAGTAACAAGAGCAATTGGTTCGGTTTCACACAATTTCATGAGAAACTCAACACAAAATAGCTCTTGGCTTGCTTTCCCAGTGGAAGGTTATATTGCTCAGAGGCTGCTTTTTTAAAGCTCAGGAGATTTTGAGTTCTCCTTCATGGTTTATTAGGCATAAACTTTTACCCTAAAATTACTTTGGTGGCAGAATAGAGAGAATTTCTGTCATACAAAAGCTCTGACATAAAGGGGAATATCAGCTCAGATCAAAGATATCGTGAGAATCTAAAGATAAATATCTGAGCTCATATTGTGATCTTTGACTTTTATGGCTTTTCCGATGTAATAAACTTGCTCAGTAGTTCACCTGGTACAGCATAGCACTTTTATTGTGTCTCAAGTCCCCTAAAACATAATAAAAGTGCTCAAAGACTCAAGCTAAAATAGCATTGTTGCTTCAGCAAATGTCACATCTGCATTCGTTAACTTTAACGTAGGTACAGTAGGCTATTATTTTTAAAGGGGATAGTACATTAAGTTGCCTTCAGTGGCATTTAGCAATTTCATTCAAAGTGCCGAGATACTTCTAGGTCAGCAAAAGTATCACAAACATAATAAAATGAGAATTTGCTTTTAGCAAAAGACTAATTACTTATTTGTAACTTGATTACATCACTGATCACTGCATTTAAAAAGTAATCAGATTACCAATTACTTTACTTTACTATAGACTAAAAAGTGAAACTGAATATTTCTTTTTATAATTTGATGTTGCTAAAAAGACCATTATTTTGTGCATTTGGAGCAATGCAATGTGTTTATGCTGTTTAAGGTACGGGTTGATTTGTATTAAGCTCATTCGTATTCGTACAAGGGGGAAAACTCTTGTTAATTCATACAAATTAGTATGACCTCACTTGTACGATTTTGTACGATTTGTCTAATTAGGTTTAGGGGCAGAGTTAGGTGTAGGTCATTTGTACAAATTCATATGAATTGGCAACTTGTAAAATACATACCATTTAGCTAAATTCGTGAGGTTGTACGAATTATCCACCTCTCAAAATATGTATGAATTGCCGTGAGACTGGGCTGGCTCGTTATTCTAAGAAGAGAGGTGTGCTCTGATTGGCCAGCTGATTGGCCAGCGTTGTGATTGGCTGAATAATACTGCAAGTTTGTGGTTGAAATGTGATGCTGGGTCCGGCCGCTATGACACCAAAACAATAAAACACATTACAAACAGGGCATTTGTTTCGAATTGCTCCCTTTGTCGCTAGATTTAGCGACTTTTCAGACTCCCCTTGGACATTTTTCCAAAAAAGCGACTAGCGACAAATAGCGACTTCTTGGACAAACCTTAGCGAGTCTCTGGTAGTGCCGCGCACGCGCGAGTTTTTGTTTCCGCTGCGCGCGCACACACCTCTCTCTGCGTTATGTTGCTGCTAACTCTATTTTACATGCAAACAGAGACCAAATCAAAGCATAGCCATTGTCTATATCTTATGTTTATTTGATTTAATCAGAAAACGCCTTGATTATAGATCAGGATATTAATCCAGATTAACATCTTGTAAGGTAGAACTAGTTTAACCTAATAATGGTGTGCAGTTCAGTCACTATTTCATATTAATTACGTTTTTCGTTTCTGACAACAGAAACTGTTAAATATATCAGTGAAAACAGTTATATTGAGAATTTGGGTGCATTCATTTACATTATGTGACTACAGAGAAGCAAGATAATATGACGCAATGAATATGCAAATTGACGTATGACGTCATCTAGCGACATCTAGTGACTTTTCAAGCTGGCTTTAGCAAAAAAAAAAAAAAAATCAAGCTGGCTTTAGCTACTTTTCATTGAAAAAAGTTTGCAACACTGATTGCTCCACTTTATAGTCTTTGGGAACAGTCAGCATAGACTGCTCTGCAGGTTTTAAAATGCCTTTTAAATCATATTTTTTCATAACGTAAGTAATGGAATTTTATCTACACAGTAACTGAAATAACTTGTAATCAAATTACATCAATTTAAAATATAACACATTACTGCATTATCAGGAAAAGTAATTCGAATACAGTTACACACTCAAACCTGGACACTTCATGTCTGAGATGCTTAAATTCACGTCAACCATCCCAATAAAATGCTGCCAGGCTAATATTCTTCTGCAGCTGTTTGCGATAAAACCGAATGCACGTTCACTTTGAAAGTGTCGCCAAACTTGCAAGAAGCAACGCAAATGTCAGTGTTTTTTCCACTGAGCCCGTCCTATGTGTTGATCCACACACACATACAAAGACTGGCACTGAAGCGCTCGTATTTGTGCGAGTATTCAGCTCATGTCGTAGCACACAGGGCGCTGGAAGGCTAGCACGCAGCATCTGGGTGCTCATCTGCTTCTTAATGACATGCTAATGGCGTTAACGTGCTGCTTGCTGTGGGCGCGAGTGTGTTTGTGTGTGTGTGTGCGTGGATATATCAATAAACCCTCACGGGCTGAAGTGCTCTACAGCTGAGCTCGTAACACAGTTCAGCAGTGCATCTGTAAGTCCTGATGTTCTCCCATGATCCTGATTCAGATCTGCACGACTGTGACTAGACTTTATATTAGAGGATTGATGTCAAAATGTCCAACTTCAACTTGCACAGATAAGAATGAAATATATTTGAGTTGAATGAATGTAAAGTGACTATTTTGCATGATGATAAAAACCTATTAAGCAAACAGCATGTGGGTAAAAGACAGTCACCAGTTCTCTCTGTTGATAATCATACAGCTGCAGAACAAATTTGAGCATTGCATTGCTATTTCTATTCGGTTAATAGACCTCAGTGATGTCATTGTAAACTAAAACCAATCTCATCTAACTAAAACTTGTTTGCAATAATTGAAATAAAACATTAATATTTGTTTCAAAACATAAAGCTAAAAAAATTAAATGCTGCATTGGCAAAAATCTGAAAAAAAACCCCACTAGAAATAAAACTTACTAATGTAAATGACTAAAAAACGTAATTAATATGTAATAAAAATTAAAGAAAGCACAAAACAAAATAACTGAAACTTAACATAACAGCGTTATTTTACTATAATTGATGTACTGTTATAGTTTATCATTTTTAATTACAATTTTTATATTAAGTGTTCAATTTAAAGTTTTAATAATTTAGTTGTTTTATTAATTTTATATGTTAGTTTTAGATCATGTTTATAATGTAAACATCAAGTCTGCAGATCATGATCATGCCCTGCAGAATTGATGTTTACTGTACATTCTAGTTTTGTTTCTTTATAAAGTACGTCATATTTTAAGCAATAGAATGGCCCTCTAAGTCCATCCGACAGTTCCACATACGTACACGCACGGACAAGACAAACTCTGGCATGTCCTATGTTCATGTGTAAAACTGTGCTCTGAGTAAGTGCAGGTGCTCATGAATATTCATCATACAGAGAGAAGGCGCCACTGTCTGATCACACGCCGTTAGCATGTAAGTGAGTGAGTGAATCATACAGACAAACCTCATCAGTAACACATGATCGTGGTCCTGGAGTTTTTAGAGTAAAAATGGAACTTTGTTCATCTGTTTCACTGACCATCATTCCAGACAAGCACTTTGTTGTATCTCCCTTCTCCATTCATCAATGCAATTAATAAAAAAGTTACATGTGGTTAAATTTTTTTTTAAATATAGTTATTAAAAATTATGAAAATAAATGTATTCAAGTTGCTTAGTATCAGTGTAAATCTGTTTATTGTTTAAAGAAATGTATTTGAAATATGGCTGAAATGTTGCATCATGGTTGCTAGGGTGTTGCTATGGGGTTGCTAGGCAGTTGCTGGGGTGTTCTGGATGCTGGATGGTTGCTATGATGTTTTGGGTGGTTGCTACCCAGTTGCTGGGGTGTTCTGGATTGGGTGTTTTCTAGGTGGTTTTTATGGTATTGTGGATACTGGGATGTTGCTAGGGTGTTCTGGATGCTGGATGGTTGCCATGATGTTTTGGGTGGTTGCTTGCAGTTGCTAGGGTGTTCTGGATGCTGGGTGGTTGCTAGGTGGTTGCTATGGTATTCTGGATACTGGATGGTTGCTAGGCACTTGCTTGGGTGTTCTGGATGCTGGGTGGTTGCTAGGCAGTTGCTGGGGTGTTCTAGATGCTGGGTGGTTGCTATGGCATTCTGGATGCTGGATGGTTGCTAGGCAGTTGCTGGGGTGTTCTGGATGCTGGGTGGTTGCTAGGCGGTTGCTATGGCATTGTGGATACTGGATGGTTGCTAGGCAGTTGCTGGGGTGTTCTGGATGCTGAGTGGTTGCGATGTTATTCTGGATACTGGATAGTTGCTATGGGTGTTCTGGATACTGGATGGCTGCTATGATGTTTTGGGTGGTTGCTACCCAGTTGGGTGATTTCTAGGTGGTTGCTATGGTATTGTGGATACTGGTTTGTTGCTAGGGTGTTCTGGATGCTGGATGGATGCCATGAGGTTTTGGGTGGTTGCTTGCAGTTGCTAGGGTGTTTTGGATGCTGGGTGGTTGCTATGGTTTTCTGGATACTGGATGGTTGCTAGGCACTTGCTTGGGTGTTCTGGATGCTGGGTGGTTGCTAAATAGTTTTATAGGGTATTCTGGGTGCTGGATGGTTGTTAAGCAGTTGCTAGGGTGTTCTGGATGCTGGGTTGTTGCTAGGTAGTTTCTAGAGTGTTCTGGATGCTGCATGGTTGCTAGGTGGTTCCAGTGGTGTTCTGGGTGGTTGCTAGGTAGTTGCTAGGGTCTTTTGGGTAGTTGACATATTGTATACTGTACAAATATTGATTAAATAATACATTCTTTGTGTATTTGTGCAAAACATTCAGTTTATTAGTACTATTACAGGGAGCTTATAGCATTACATTTTATATTTGTCTGACAAATATGTATCACATCACAGATTTATTAGTTTATATGCAATTCAAATGCATAACTCATAATATATGTGATTTACTGTAGCTCATATTTTCTTAGTGAACAATGAAGAAAAACTTTTAATGGCAAATTTAATGAAACTTGAAGTTCATTTGTTTTAAATTCTGTTGATGTTTGTATTTTCTCTCCAAATGTCTAAATAAAAAGTATGTGTGCTGGAACTTTTCATAGGAATACCTACAAAACCTAATGAGATCACATTGGGATTACAGATCGTGCAATACAAGGCTGGTTTACAGCGTTAGAAAGAAAGTTTAATGAGTAAAATCTGCTCGGAATGGTGTTTCATAATTACAGCTCGTTCCCTAAAGGACCAGAGCGGCATGAGACACACAGAACGAGAGAGAACATATGCTAACATCATTTTATGTCTTTTTAAGAACCGAACAACACGGTCAGCAAAACCAGAGCCTAAAGTGTGGGATTAGTGCGCGTGAAATATGAAAGAGTCAAAATTAGAAAGTGCATCGCTGATTATGAGGAATCTGAAACTTTGCCAGTGCGTAAGAGAGTTTTAATGATCTGTTTTTACAGTGGGAGCTGTAGCACATAAGCTAAGAGCATTGCTGGAGAGTAATTGCATGTAATGGAATGACAAAATACGTGATGTAACTTTAATAAATTATTAAAGTTAAAGTATTAAAGTATTAAATTGTATTAATTGTAACTAAATTACAGTTACTGATGAAACAGAGGGGATTATATAAATATATTTTTAGACACACACACACACACACTTAATTGAATTATTTTCCAAACTGCATTGGCAGCTGTAAAATATGAGAAATATGGGTTTAAACATGCCTTATTGTTATTTCAATTAACTTTTTTTCCAAGGCATTGTGTTTTTAAATTATTGTAAGCAAGTGATGAAGGATTTTGAATGTTTGACAGTAATCAGTGTTGAGTTCTACTGTAATGCATGCATGTTAACCTGTTGTTGGGGACTCCCAAAACCAAAATATAAACCTTATATTACCCATAAGAGGGGCACTTTGAGAAACGCATATAATTTTGCAACATGAGATCTAAATTGTGCAGCTGTGTTCTGTCCAGTTTTGGTGGCTTTTTTAACATTACGTTTCCAGGCTAAAACCTCCTAGTTCTTGGATAGAGAGCTTGTATTGAAAGTGTGGCGGTGTCGTCTGCTCCTTAGGGTTTGTTCTGCATGTGTTTAAGGTAAAAGAAAAATTCATAAAGAACAGAATTTGGCTCCTTTGATATTTTGTCCTCAGCAGACTGAATCCCCATGATAATTTAGTGCTGAGACTGCAGTTAGTGTACTATAAAACAAAGCTGCCACAGCACTTCTTAAATGTATGAAGCTAATAGTGAAGTAATAATGAATTGTTAAGTAATGCTAACGCCAACAGTACGTAAGTCATAAAGGGGTCAGTCATATAGGGACACAGTTTCAAGCAGTGCTAGTTAAGAGTCTAAATATAGCCTATGCTTTGGTAACAATTCTATACAATTCCATGGTTTCCATTGACCGCCACTTAAAAACTCTCTTTTTCTGCAACCAGCTAGGCCCCCCGCCCACAAAAAAAAAACATCATCACTGTTTGCAAACACTGAATTCTATTCTATTCTATTCTTAATTCTGTTATAGAAAATATATAGATTGTTATTAAAATTCCGTATATTAAATTCCATATTTTTCTGTCTGATTGATTGATGCACAAAGCATGTTTACACCTCTAACATGCAAATACTGATGCATGTCTTTTTGCATGTTTGAAAATCCCTGACAGAGTTCAAAAGTGTTTGCTAAAAAATCATAGCCTGTCGTGATGTGAGAAGATTTGGCATTGCAACACACGCTTTCAGTAATCGATGAGACTCTCAGGCAGTCAGCCTATCACCCTCAGATGGTTTAAAGTATCTGTCTGGGATTTTCTTAAAGAGAGTCGTTATGTTTTTACGATGTTTTCTGAGCTCCGCGCTCCTCTCGCGCTCCTCAGCTTTAAGTATGCATGATGAAGCCAGAACCATAGAGGAGAGGAGGAAGACAGGATGAAGAGCGGATGAATAATTGATTGGCGTTTGGCAGCCCGAGGCTCAGGCATGCTGTGCCGTTCTGTGGTGCATTGTGGGTAAACTCTCTGCGTGCTGTATCTCGGGCGTTTTGGGCTCTCGGTGGTGACCGGATAAAGTTGCGAAACATCACTGAGCGTTTCCGGGTGTCTGGAGCGTGCGTCGCTGTGAAAGCTGCTGTGGCCACATGGCTCCCATTAGCTGCTTTATGGACTTAATTAAGATGTGATTCTTAAGTGAAACAGCTCCAGTTTAATGGGAGATTTACAGAAAGATATGCTGAAAGCAAGAACACACTCGCACATACTGAGGCTGTTTTTGTGTGATTAGTTAAATATCTGGAAGTGTTTCTGAAGGCTCTGTTATCAGTGAAGTGAAGATGAGTCTAATGCCTGCCGTTAGTGAACCTGCTAGCTGTCTCTCTCTATCTCTCTCTCTCTCTACAGAGACTTGAGGATGGACTCTTCTGACTCTAGATATCCAGAAGCCGATTCAAACACCCTTAAACCTTCATTAAAAGAACCAAGACACATTAGAAACTGCATATCCACGCTCTGACAAGCATTCATAGCACTTTAATTAAATGATGACATTTCTAAAATGCATTTAATTTTGCAAGCACCACATTTACCTCGAAAAAATACTATTTATATGTAAAAAATGATGACATTAATTTGCAAAAACACTCAAACTACAGTTGGGTTATTTTGACTAGGTTAAAAAACTACTTAAAAAAAAAAAAAAAAAAAAAACAGCTAACAAAATTAAATACTCTCACACACACAAACATGATAACATAACAAAATACTAGATTTTTGAGAAAAAGAAAAGTTAAAAGCAAAACGTTCACCCAAAAATGAAAATTACCCCATATTTTACTCACCTTGGAGCCATCCTAGGTGTATATGACTTTCTTCTTTTAGAAGTTTTTTATTTTTATTAATCCTGGCTCTTCCAAGCTGGATAATGCTGCTGGATAGTGGCCATTATTTTGAAGCTCCGTAAATCACAATCCAAAAGTACTGTCATAAACCTAACCTATACTACGGACATGGTGGAGAAAAAAAAATTCAAGGTGGAACTTTTGCATTCTCTCCCAAAACCTTGTGTTTTCTCGCAAAACTTTTGCGTTCTCTGGCGTAACCAGTTGAGTTTCCAGTGGTTCAGACAGCTCTGTACATTCATAATGGAGCAATTCTTAGAGTTGTACTTTTAATTTGGACTGAAGTATAAAGAAATACGGGCAGTGACGTCAGTAAAAGACACTTGAAAAGGATATTACGTGAAAAAGGTTTAGGTGTGTTCGACTTGAAGCTGCGCTGCAGCGACCGGTCGGTGTATGACATCAAAGGGAGATGCGCATATGAAAGCATCAGCTGTCAAACGCATCGGATATGGCTATAGCGCCGCTTCAAGACAAACACACCTGTTGTTCTCTCGCGAGGCATCTGCGTAGTGCTTCGTGCTTTTTTGGCACCTGTACAGACAATAGATGTGTTCGACTTGAAGCGGTCGGTTTCACAGCAGTTCGTGATTTAGTCAAGTAATTTAATTTAATCCTTTTATTCGTGGCAGGGACACGTTTATTTTGTTATTTTCGTAAGTCCATCATGTTTTTTAAACTAATGCATTTCAATTGGATGCATCTTAGTTTAAAAAACGTGAAAATAACAAAAATAAATGTGTCCCTGCCACGAATAAATTCAGAGAGACTGGGTTGGTGTATAACATATGTGTATCTATGGTGTATAATAAGTGCCGCGAGCGTTTGACAGCTGATGGTCAAATATTACTAGTTTTAAAATAATAACATAAATAACTGACTGAGCACGACTGACTTCTGACTCGACGTACGACATTTGACGTGAGTTGCATCATCTGTCAAGTCATAGGTCAGTCAAGAAGAAGGTGCTCAGTCAGTCAGTTAACGGGAAGAGTCAGGATACATTTAAAAAAAAAAACTGGAGATGGAGACTTGCGGATCCATGTGAAGCTTTTATTTTTGGGCAAGGTCGTACAGGCGAAGGTCAGGCTAGACAGCGAACAATCACAAACAGCAAACAATCCCAGAACAAAGAACCAGAAGACAAAACACGGGACTGCACGGAACTGAAAGGGAATTCAAGACTTCACGACTATCTCTGTGTGGTGAGTGTTTAAATGCTGTGGTAAATGAGAATGTGCGTGTGGCTAATTGAGAGCAGGTGTGTGATTGCAAATCTGAAACAGGTGAGAGTGCGTGGTGCATGATGGGAAATGCAGTCCAGAGGTGATGAGGTGACAGTAGTGGCTGAGGATGAGAGCTAACAGACCAAATCATAAGTGTGTGTGTGTGTGTGTGTGTGTGTATTGGTTACTATCCAGAAGGTTGGGTTAAACATTTAACCCAACTGCTTGGTCAAAACAACCCAGTTGCTGGTTCTGTCCATATTTAACCCAGCATTTGTAGAGTGTATATACACACACACACACACAAACACTTTTTGTAGTGTCTTCTTTAATTATGAATTAATTTTACTCCTCCTTTTTTATTTTGATTCTTAGTTTTGAATTTTGGTTCCTCTGTTGTTTTATGAGGCTGTTAGGAAATGACTCTTCATTTTTTGGTTTTAGTCTGAGGTTATCTTCTCTGAGAGTTCTCTCTCTCTTTCTTTTGGTCTCTCTCTCTCACGCACCTACACACACACACACACACACACACAGTGTTTCTAATGAGGAGAACCACGTCTGTTCTTAATGGGTTATTTTTCTTTGTGCCGAGATGAAAATGTCAAATGCCAGTCAGAGGAGAACTCCTGCCAACATCCAAAGGGTGTGCGTGTGTGTGTGTCTTGTCTGTCTGAGTGTGTGTTTGTGCATTTGTTTGTGTGTAGTTGGTTGGAAAGTGACTGCGATTTAAGCTTCGCAAACACTTTCCACAGGTGTGTGTGTGTGTGTGTGTGTGTGATGTTTTCCAGGCTGTTTAAAGGTGCCATAGAATGGAAAACTGAATTGACCTTGGCATGGTTGAATAATAACAGTTCAGTACATGGACAT
>JAUMHQ010000075.1:14319190-14334267 GCA_032361165.1 Enteromius paludinosus | reverse complement strand
CTATCTATCTATCTATCTATCTATCTATCTATCTATCTATCTATCCATCCATCCATCCATCCATCCATCCATCCATCTATCTATCCATCCATTTATTCATCCTTCATCTGTCCAGCGATCCATTCGTCTATCTATCTATCTATCTATCTATCTATCTATCTATCTATCTATCTATCTATCTATCTATCTATCTATCAGTGTTATAAACCTACTCGTGTGTTTGTGTGCTCTTGTTTTAGGCTCATTATTGTTGTTGTTGTTGTTGTGTGTGTGTGTGTGTTTTCCAGGTTAAGGAGATGAATGTTGTGTTTGCTCAGGTTTTAATTGTGTCTCATTGCAAGTGGCCCTAGAGAGCATCAATCAGCACTAATTGTGAGTGTGTGGTTCCACACTTGACTGATTTGAAAGTTATAATAAGCTGATGACTAAACCTAAATCAATATCCCTGTATCGACCACACACACACACACACACACACACAGAGCTGTGCGTGAGGTATTTATAATATATCTGAAGGCTGAGTTCACTCTGGGAATCATAATTAAGCTCCAGAGAAAAGCTTGACACAAACTGATGACAAAGAGTGAGAGTCAGCCGTCAGATACATTATACATGCCTGACTCTGAGCTGTATGTGTGTGGGCGTGTTTGTGTGTGTGTCGTCTCTCTGAACTTACCCAAAGCTTGAGATGCAAAAGCTGCCATGGCACTCTGTAAGCGATCCGGTCGTAATGCCTGAACCACCAACACCTGAGAAAGAGACCGAAACTAAGTCAGCGCTCTGTCAGTATTCTGATTGGTGCAGACTGTTGATTGACAGCTTACCTGCTGAAACAGGGAGATCTTCTTGGAAACGGGAGGCGGGATTTCCTGTTCGCAGCAGGAACTGCGTGAGAACGCGAGCCACAGGTCTGAGTCGTTCAGACTGAGAGACTGATACAGGACTGGAAATGTGCTCTAGAGAGACAGAAATAATAAACATACTAGACAAAGACGGAAAAAGCTATGCAAATAGTTGTAATGCATTTACATTTATGCCTTTGGCGGATGATTTTATCCAAAGCGACATGCACTGCATTCAAGGTAAATATTTGACATTTTATAAGTTCTCGCTCAGTAATTGTGTTGCTGTTTCCAAGCTCTATTGTTTCAGTTGTAGGAAAGCCCTGGCTTAACTAGATATAGTCAGATGTCTAGCTCAGTTTGATAAGCTAGGGCCCTATCAAATCCATTTTATTTTAAATTATGGTGTTTTTTTGGATTTCATTTTAACGGTTCAATCAATTTTTCATAAAATAGTAAATTATATATTTTTTAATTTAAAGTAAAATATGCTTTTTAATGTTACTAAATATTAATTTAATATTATTATTATTTCTGGTTTCCATTTTCTCTGTTCATGTTCTTCTGGATTTTAAGTGTTAAATTAAATGCAGTTATCAACAAGCATTACATTTAAATTAAATCATGTTAATAATAAATAAAATGTGTTTAAATTCAAATTTGTTTATTTATTTTATTAAATGTTTTACAGAAAGCCAAAGATTTTCGATTTTAATAATATTATTATATAATTTTTTATTAAATAATTTTAAAAATATAAAATGGTGATAATCAAATTTAGGCAATATTTTTAAATGTAATCAAATGGAAATTTAATAATTCTTTTTCTTTTAGTAAACAACTCTGCACAACAAAAGCTTACTGCTAAAATCAAAACATAATAAAATACCATTTAAAGAATTAAATCTAAAAAATATTATATTATTAAGTAAAACAATAAAGTTTTATTATTATTACTACTACTACTTTTTCTATGAAGTACATGCTTCTGCGCGACAGTATAACAGTAATAAAATGCTGTCACAATTTTTTCAAGTTAAACTAAACTGTTTTGGCAGGTTGTTGGGAACAGCGACAGATTCTGTGTGTGTATGATATGATTTTATCAAATGAAATGGTGAAATGCTGATGAAGTGACTCTCAGCGGAGCTCTGTATTTATTCATTTGGATTTATTCATTTCTTCTGCACCAAAGTACCTTTAGCAAAGCCACAGCCATCAGCCTCTCCTGATCAATCCAAGATGGAAACTGTTCTCGCAGAGACTTCTGGGAGTCCTGAAGAAAAACAGAGCGAGTTTCTACAACTAAAGAGAACAGATGCGTGTTATTTAAATCGAGGGAAGCATAAAGACATTCATACCGTCTTCCGAAGCATGTCTCCAACGATCAGGCCAGTGAACATGTCCCATTCCTGCATGAGACACAAACAAACGTGAACGATTCCGTTTTATTGTGCTTTACTGGCAGGACTAATAACAGCACATTTGTCTTGTCAGAGTCGCTGCGGTAGCTGTAGATGACCCGAAATAGAAATGTCATCATTCATTCAGGATCGGTTATGAGAGTTTAGGGCTAACACACACACTTACGTTCTCCTGGAAGAGTTCTGGGTTCATTCCCTTCACAAAGTGCAGTGCAAACATCAACTGATCCGCCTGCGAATGGACACACAATTCGACATTTTAGATGAGAACAGCGCTAGCAACACAAAGACCATGGGTTCGACTCCCAGAGAATGCACGGACTGAGAAAACGTGTGGCTTGAATGCAATGCAAATCACTTTGGATACAAGCGTCTGCCAAATGTCTAAATGAATGAATATGACACAATATGTCAGTGCTGGAGGCTCTAAGGAAAAGCAGGTTCTGTGCTGGAAAAATTGGTCTCTTAACACGCAAAACAACAGCTCAATCTTGGCTAGACCGACACAAAACAAAGCTAATTCACTGTTAGAATCAATGACACTCTCTCAGTGGACAAACATTCATTTATGTTGTGCTGCATTCACTCTTTAAATAAGCTGATTTACAAATATCCTATGAATTATGTGCCTGCCGTGCATTTTATTCTTTGCATTATTTTATTTTATATTTAAATGATGTCTGTTATGTAATAACCAGCTCTTGGTGGCATAAATACAACTAATTAAATATGGACTGTTTTACTTTGTATTGTAAAAAAAAAAAAAAAATATATATATATATATATATATATATATATTGTACATTTATTTAAATTATTTAATTCTGTTTATTAGTTTTGATTTTTAATAACTTATTAAATAAAACTTTTTTAATGTAAAAACAAAAAAATTTAATAATATAAAACAAGACAAAATAAAAATTAGATAAACACAAAATATTTGTGAAAATAAATAAAATAAAATGTGATTTTTGCTCAAGTTGTGTGAACAAATGTTCATCATTGCAAAAACTTCATCAAGTGGGCGGGAACATATGGCAACATAACATGGGCTCTGATTGGTGCTGGGGTTTTTATGTGGGCGGGGTCATCTCTATTGAAATATAATGAGGGTTTTAGCGTATTACCTTGAAAAGTGAGCGGCAGATATACTCGTACACCATGCTTTTCAGACGGTTCTCCAGTGTGGAAATCCTCACATCGGTGCTCTCACTTTCCTGCATCACACACACACACAGTTAGCTTCACTAATTCTTTATTTTGTCAGCGCGTGATGAGTGTGTGTCCTTGTCACCTGTTCGGTCTGCAGCGCTCTATGAAAGAGTCGCAGGAAAGAGGCCAGACTGAATCTGTACATGTTATTAATCTTGGACAGATCCGTGATGACGAAGTACATCTTGCTGGCGGTCTCGGCTAGCGGCAGGTATGCGTCTCTTTCCTGCAGACACACAGAGAGACTGATGTAACACTGGAGCCACCTGCTGTTTCATTTATTCCTGCTATCATGTTCGTAATCGTGCTCTTTCCCAGCATCACCTGGTCGAGTGACGTCTGCAGGCGGTGCGATTCAGTCAGCGATTGCTGGATCAGAGCGCTGCTGGCTTTGGTCTGGTTCAGAGACTCAATCAGCTCCTTATTCTCCAGGATATTCCCTTGAGCGGTCGCTAATGTCTTTACACACACGTTAAAACACACAGTTTGTTGGGTTCATGGAAAAATAAAAAAAACATCCATTAAAAGGGCCTGCTGGGATGTACCTCTAGCAGTGACTCCTCCAGCTGAGAGAGCTGAATCTTCTTCTCCTCTTCCTGTTGCAGGAGTTTGGTTTTTTCGCTCTCTAGCTCTGGCTTCTCCTGCTGGATGGTCAACGCTAGTAGCTAAACACACACACATTTGAGATGATGATGACCTTTATTGAGACAGAGCAGTGGGTTTGTGATAAGTGAGCCTGTGTGTGTGTGTGCTACCTGTCCTCGTAGTCCTGCTTTAGTGGTGGTGAAGTTCACCTCTGTGATGACAGACTTGGCATCAGGTGGGATGAAGGGACTGGGGTTACGGGTTGCCAGAAACAGACGGAAATCCTCGTTATAGTCGATGACTTTGTCTCCAATCTGCACCACATATCGTGGCCCTGACACACACACAGAGCAAAGTGTACAGTGAGTACAGTGCATTGTGGGTTTATTGAAGCGCTTTTAACGAAAACTTAAACAATTAAAAAAAATTTAACTACCTGACAAAAAGCTTAAATAAAATTAAATATAAACAGATGAAAAACCTCATACTCAGCACAGTATGCAGTGTGTACCGCACAAAACGAGTAGTATGAAAACAGCCTTAATGAATGCAGCCTACATTGGTGTGGAATCGCGGCTTGTATAAGAGGAGGATTTGTGATTTGTGGGGTTGCCAGATTGGATGCTACAAAACACAACACTGTGTGTGTGCATGTGTGTGCTGTCTCTTCTGTACGTCTGCAATGCAGCAGTCTGTACACACACACACACACACACACACACTTTAATTTCCCTCTCTCTTTCTCTCCTCATCCAAGCGCTGAAAAGCTCTTGGTTTATCTTCCTCCCGCCGGTCCCTGATAGACTCAGCCATATCTGCTCCACACACACACACACACACACACACACACACAGCAGCAGCAGCATATGGAGGAGGCTTCAGAAATACCCCCAGGTCTTATTTCTTACACACAGCTGGGACAGGAGGATAAACACACTACAGACTCAGTGTGTGTGTGTGTGTGTGTGTGTGTTTCCTAAAGGAGCATCTAACTCTGCGTTCTAACCATGAGTGACACAACACATTTCAAGCGTCAATTAATTTTTTAGTTCTTACTGAATGTTAAATCATAGTGAAATGGCACAACCAATCAGAACGAAAAATACCATTGAAAAGTTTGGGGTCAAGATGATATGTTTTAAGAAATCGATGCATTAAATTAATCTAAAGTAACAGTATAGACAACAATAATAAATAAATGCTGTTCTTTTGACCTTTCTATTAATCGAAGAACAATAGAAAAGAAACTGTATCACAGTTTGCTCACAAATATTTAGCAGCACTGTTTTTAACAATGATTATAATCAGAAATGTTTGTTGAGCAGCAAATCAGCATATTAGATTGATATCTGAAGGATCACGTGACACTGGAGACTGGAGTAATGATCCTGAAAGTTCACCTTTGATCACAGAAACTTAATAATATTTTGTAATGTTTCCTGTGTTTTTGGGCCAGGATGTCAGTTTTAATTGCTGTGTAACTCTCTGAAGTGACTGAAGTTATATCATCGCATATTTAAATAAGCAACCTAATAATCCATTAGCAATGACTGAAAAGCATTTATGTAAACACCTCTATCGATCTGATGCAGCTCAAACCAATTGAAAGGGTGATGGAGATACTAAATCATCTACAAAATATGAACTATGCAAACAAACCTGACTGTTTCTCGATCGATTTCAATGAATGTGCTGAAATTCTGCAAACGTCAGTTTTTAGCATGTCCAAATTTACTAGTCAACATTTGAAATGGATCAAAGCCATCAAACTTGTCCTAAAACCGAAAATCCAAAAGAGTACTTGTCTAAGGACAACTGTTTTTGGTCCACTTCAAATGTTGAATAAAGCAGTTGAAATTTATAAACAAGCTGTTAGCATTTCATAGCTGCCACTGATGTTAATATCAGTAATTTATATCTGCATCTCGAATCAAAACGTCAAACGTGTATTTGAATGCTGACTACTATGTTTGATTTGTATTATTTAAAGCACATGTAGTGTCATCACCCTGTGCGATGAGATCTCGCCGCAGCAGTGGGTACAGCACAGGTTCAACGCCGTCCATCTCCTGAATGATCAACGTTTTCCCAAAGCGCACTGCTAACTCCAACACCGTCATGAAGTTAGCATCCTGAGACAGAGAACCAGACGGAATATCAGATGCAGTCAAATAAACATGTACCTGGCGGATTTGGGGGTTTTGACAAGAAAAAACGGACTCATTACAGTGAAAACTAGAGTGAAGTTTTATTCTAACCATACTTTTTTTTTAGCACAAACTATGTTAATATGTAAAAAATCTAATCTGCTATTGTTCGCAATAGCGACTGAAATAAGGGCATGGGTTATTTTTTGGGACATTTAACTTCTATTTAATTGTTAATTGCTAGGGACACTTTTTTTTTTAAAGTGGCTGCTATTAATAGAATCATCTCATAGCATCTCCTCAAAATCGACTTTGAAAACTATAGTTATCTTCTTAAACATAAAGAGTTGAAGCCACAGATTAATAAGTTAATAAAAGATTATTATGCAATTGTAATATAAGTCTGTTCTAATGTTCATCTCATTTTGTAAGTGACTTTTGGTCTTTTTTTAAAGATGATTGAGACTACTCCCAAGAAAATACAGGAAAATGTTACTTAATTTGTGTTTGCTGCTAGTTACATTTAAAGTACATAAAAATCTGGCTCTGAACCTTTGAAAATGCGCCTTTATATTCAAAATATCTATAATCTCTATATTTAAGAACACGGTAACTATATTTAAAAATACATCTAAAAATATATGTCTAAAGACATATGTACATCCCTTAAATAAAAGGACACCTCTTGCCCTAAGACCTTGCCCTCCAGTTGAAGCCACAACCAATTCCAGCTGGAAAACGTGAGGCGCGTCGCTTCCCCCACCAATTTCAAAGCGCTTGTGCACTCGCGCTTCTGTAGCATCTGCTGTTACTAGGCAACCATGAAGGCGCTCTCAGTTACAAAAACATTTCTGCTTTGGATTTTAAACTGAGCGGCTCCATTGAAAATAAAGAGCTTGCACGCGCTGCATGTAAACGGCCCCTAAGCCTTTGGTGACACATAAACACCACGAAAATTTAATTCTGGATCTCTCCCCTGTCGCCTTCTCCCCCGCGGATTGTCCCTCTGGAAGAAGCGGAGCCCTGGATGTCAAGTGGATGGCACGCACGGTCTACGAACGTGGGGCGCTCAGCTTTCACAATTTGAAATGGCTCAAATCTACTTTATATTAAGTTTTAATTAATCAATAAATACCATCCAAGACTGACTTTTCCAAGACCACGCCTCCTCCTCAAAAACATTTTCTCATCGGATCTACAAGATTCACGTGGGTCACCTGTTTTGCTTTCAAAACGGTGAATTTCGGCAAAAGGTGAGCGATTTTCATGCCTGACCTGCTGGTTTATGATCTCCAGACGATGCGCTTTCAGATGAGTTCGCAACCACTCTGTTGCACGAGAAGATGGATCGATTAAGAATGGACAAGATGCGCTCTAGAGAAGAGAAGAGATGAGATTTTTTAATTATAAGATGAGTCATAAACAGTGACATTATACCTCCTATTAAAACCCGATCAGAAACCTGTCAGGAACATGTCTAGATCATATTCAACCCAAACAATGAGAAACTGAAGGGAAAATGTGTTTAGCTGTCATAGAAATAATGTCAGAATTCATTAACTCTTAAAATAGACTTCTTTTTCTTTATGCAAAATATCATTTGTTATGTGCGGACGTGTTCCTGACAGCTTTCGTCAGACTATTTCCTGCATGTGTTCTTTGGTTTCTCTTAGCAACATCACAGTGGGTCGCCATAGAAACCAGACTCCTTAAGAACGCTAATTATAAACTTCTCACAAGCACACACACACACAAGTCAAAGGGTTTAGTCAGTTTAGATGAGATCATACATCCCAAAAAATCAGCTGTATTCCACGTAAACAAGGGAAAATGTTTCAAAAAACAAATTTCTTTGTTAATAAGACATTCAAGCCAACAGGTTTATTTCAAGGCCTGTTCACACAATGAAAGTTTCCATTGTTCAAGACAGTTTTTGCTATTTATTGAGTAAAAAGGTCATTTAGTCATGTCTTAATGTAGTCCAGCTGCAGCTGTCCAATTTTTCTCATTTTTATCAAGTAGTAGTATATTTATAGTATGCAGTGATATTTATTGTCACTGCATACTTGTCTCAGCTTCACTTGATTTTTGTTCAAATCAGAGCGTCTCAAATCTGCTCATCAGGATCTTTTGAGGAGCGTTTGTTTCCTGAAGCTTTACTGTCACTGTTTCTCAGCGGAGCAATGATCTTCACAAGCCTCCAAAACATCTCACATCTTCTGAGGAGCATTTATTTCTTCTTCTCTCAATCAGCATTGGATTATATGTTTAGATCATTTCAGTCTCATCTTACTAAGACATATTATTGTAGATAAAGATTGACCACTGATATTTATATTTTATTATTAAGCAATACTGTCATAAAAATCTCATTGATTTACATTTCAAGCATTAGAATACTAAATGTCTGATGTGAACAGGCCTCTGGGGTTTGGATGGTTAAAGATGAATTAGGACTACAGTAGTTGATAGCACAGAATAGTATGGGAAGTAAACACTTTTAAGCAAACGTCCATGTGTCATCTTACCCATGACCTGATTTCATTAACCTGATGTCAGCATGAGAACAGACAGATGAATGGTCGGCATTATGAGAACACAGGTGAACATAATGAGAATACAGATGTGTGTGTGTGTGTGTTACCTGCAGGATGACTAGAGCATTCTCCATCGACAAGTCATCAGATGGCAACCCTTCACCCTTCCAGATCAGCTGCTCGCTCTCAGAACACAGGAAGTGTCGCAGATCGAACTCTGCCAATCAGAGTAGAGAACTGTTAAAGCCTCAGCCAATCAGAAGAAGAGATAAAATGGTGTTAAAATGTTTTTAAACAAGTTTCTGAAGTCTCTTGCTGTGTGTTTACTGATATATGTTCCTGTTCACTGACAGTGACGGCATTGTCAACTAAAACTAAAATAAAAATGATTACAATAGTCTATTTGGTAATACAGATTAACTAAAATAAATATTAGATAAAAAATGAAACGTACAAAAATAATTGTTAACAAAATAATATAAACTATTACAAATCTAAATAATACAAATTAAATAAAGATTAAATACAATTTAAATATTCAATAAAAACTTTAAAAATGTTATTTATTTAATTGAAATAAAACAAGTTAAATTTTTAGAGTGGTAAAATTAAACTATAATAATAATAAATACAAATAAAAATTATTAAATAAAAACCCACAAAAATAACAATGTTATCTGAATATATATAATATATAATTGAGAAATACTATAATATAAATAATACAAAAATAACACTGTTTATTGATTGGTCAAATAATAGAATGGAAAAGACTTCTGTCTGCCTGTTAAAGCTGTTGTGTGTCATTTAGTGGGTGTTCATCTAGTTTGTGGTGTTTCAGTTCAGAGTCACAGTAAGTCAGTTAGTAATTTTAGTGAAACACTGTGTTTGAGTGACCTAACGTGCCAAATTCTGACCAATGATGTGAGTATGGCGATGGAACTGTTTAAATGATATGTGACAACACAAGTGTGTTGGAATGTGTGTGTGTGTTACTCTGTAGTCCTGAGCTGCTCATCCAGTGGTCGAGGCTGCTGCGTCGCTGGTCTTCGGGAGCGGCGGGCAGATACGTGATGAAAGCAGCAGATAGTTGAGCTCTCTTAGGAAGAGTGTCCAGCTCTTCACGGATCTCATCCACCTACACACACACACACACACACACACACACACACACATACACATTTAATTAGAAACCACCCACACACACAGCAGACACTTGTGCTCTAAAGTGATCATTTGGCTGCATGTTTGTGTGTATGTCTTCAGACGTGAGAGCATGAGATTTAATTACAGCAGGAAGCAGATGGAGGGTGAGATACATACATAGCCACAGTACCCAAACCCTCTCTCTCTCACACACACACACACACACACACACACCTGTGCGGTCCAGCGTGTGTGTTCTCCATCCAGCTGCTGCAGGAGTTTCTCAGCTGCACTGATGGTCTCTTGTGCTCTGCTCACCTCAGACTCTAGTTTGGCTGCTTCAGTCGTACGACACTGAAACCTAGATGAGACGTCACACACACAACACCTATTGAGCTGCCTACCTAGACCGCATGCAATTTATATTTTTATAATAATTGTGTTATTACTGTTAATGTCTCGGTTACGTATGTAACCCTCGTTGCCTGAAGAAGGGAACGGAGACGTCACGTCGGATATGAGCGACGAATTGGGATCTTGCTTCGAGAGGACCAATCTACTGGCATGCACAGATTGCATCCAGCTTTCACTGACCGCGTGAGTATAAACAGTCAGCGGATGCGTGCATCTTTAGTTTTCCGCTGAGGAGCCGAGCCGGTGACGCGACGACTGAAGAATTGTGATCCCTACCAAAACGCCATGGATGCTGATCCTTCCAGTGTCCTGCAGGAGTCTCCCAAGCCCCCTCTGTCTGGCGTAGGCCGGGACTCACCACAAGAGGCCAGATACTGTTTCAAAGCACAATCCATTCAGTAATCTGGAGCACTAGGATGTCCCCGTTCACTGAGACAACAGAGACGTACGGAAGTCCAGCCTTCCTGTAGGAGGTCTCAGAATGAATTCACAAATGGACAGTACTGACAGTATTCCACACGATCCCGACCCCCTCGGCGGCTCGGGCAAGCATAGCCGCCAACTCTGGGTCGGTACCTGGCACAGCGGAACACCCAGTGGGCGCGGCGCCGGCCGGAACATCATCCCCAGAGTTTGACTCTCCTTCCAATGTAGCGAGCAACATCTGACCATCGGGGGGAGCCCCAAAGGTAACAGCTGGTACCCCTCCAGTGGTAGAGGAGCGTCGGTGGAAGGAGGGGAATTCCTCATCGTCACCATTAGACCAGTCCAGAAAAAGCACCCGCCCGGCTTTCACTAGGGCGAACCCTCGATCTAGGCAGGTAGCACAGTCTGGTCCGCAGCTCCACAAGGTCATTTTCCCACTGGGAGAACATGATTCATCCACATAATCTGCCTCAGCTTGCTTTAAGCCCAGGCACGTGAGGCAGTGATTGTGACCGTCACCCGATGCCAGGTCCAGAAACGCACGGGTGGATTGACATCTTTAAAAAGACACATCCGTGAACTGCTCTTTCATGAATTGCTCTTTCTGTGTGTGCTGAGGCGCACAGGGGAGATGGACGTCTGCACACAGCAGGGGGATAATGCAGCCTGCTGTGGCAACCCACTCAAACTGGAACCACCGCTACTGTAGACGCCGTACCGCCAGCCACTGTCCGAACCGTAGATCGGGAGGAACAGAACTTCATGAACCCGACTCCGAAGCGAAAAGCTAAAGATGCACACATCAGCTGCCCGTTTATACCTAAGCAGTGATCAGCTGCAGCTGGATGCAATCAGTGCATGCCAATGTTCATTGGTGTGTTTTCATAAACTACACACAAAGTAGATTGGTCCTCTTGAAGCGAGATTCCAATTCGCCCCCAAAAAAATTTAATATTAAAACTTTATTTAATTTTGTAAAAATTTATTTTATATATATTCAAATAAATAAAAAAATAATAATAAAAAAAGTTTTAATAGTAATCTAACTATAAGTAATAAGTAGTATTAAACAATAAAAGAAAAGAAACATTTATTTAAAAAAAAACAATAAATTTTTTTTTTTACCAAAATCAATTACTAGCTATAAGCTATAATTTTAGCAATATAAATGTACTATTTTGTATGCATCAAAAACGTATAAAAAAAACTAATTCTGTCAAAAGTCTTACTTCTCCTTCAGCTCCAGAACTTTCTCTCCCACAGAGTTCAGCTCTTTCTCCAGCCTGTTCTTGCGATTCTCAGTCTTCCGCAGGTTTCTGGAATAAAAGCAGAGACAATGTGAGAGAGAATCCCTCTGTAACAGTCCAGATGTGAGCAGAGGTTAGCTGATGTGTGTGCTGACTCCATCAGGCCGGCGTGCTCTGTCTCCAGGGGCTGGATCCTCTCCAGAACGTGTGAGTACTGGACATTAGCCTTCACCCATGCGGCCAGAGGAGCAGCGGCTGCACTCGCACGCTTGGCATTCTGAAACACAACAGTAATGTTAGATGAACATACCAAGAGGAAAACTGTCAGCGGTGTGGAGTGTTAGTTGGCTTGCCCTGAGTATTATCTTATATTGACCTGAATATGTGTGAATCTTACATAGAGATTCACAGAATATTAATGAACTGGTGACCTTTTAACATTCTGTCATTCAGGTCTACATTTGGTCTACAGATAAACAGCCTTTTTGGCTAATGCTGACACACTTTACAGTTATGTTTATTAATGTGCATTGCCCCTGTAAACAAATAAACAAAAAAAATTGTCTGGGTTAAAGGGATAGTTCATCCAAAAATGAAACAATTATATATTTTATATAAACTATTCATAAAAAATGTTCATAAATCATTTTCATAAACTTGCATAGCTTTTTTGGTATCCCTTTTTATACTTTCATTTACTTTATCAATAATCCGCCATAGGTCTCCTTTCAAATGAGACCAAACTTAAGTGCTTCCAAGCTTCAAATTTGTATGAGTGTTTTTTTACATGGACATTTTTGTCCACTATGGACCTATGTGTAAAAAAAAATTTACGCACAAGGGTTAATTGACCAGGTGTGCGAAGGCTTTTTAGACAGCTAGCTAAGAGTGTGACAAGTGATGTCACAATGCAATAAACTCTTTTTATTTAAAGCTGAAGTTTTGTAAATCAAAAAAATGGTGAATAAAGGCATTACACTGCATGAAAATTCCATGTGCTTGACTACAATGTGAAATGGAGTTTGGTATCACTGTGTGTGTGTGTATCTGACCTTGGGGTCAAACGATGCCTTGTTTCTATGCAGCAGCTCCTCGACACTCTGTCGTATCTCATGAGTGATGTTGCGCGCGTCAAATGTGACGATGTCTTCCCTCACTCCTCGCTTGGCCAAGAAACTGCCGTTCATAAACACTCCATTAGCTCTTCAATTATTCACCTAATTTAATGTTTTTAACCGAAAGCAAATGACCTAACGTCTCTGCACGCCTATTTGCAATGAAAATGCGCTAAATTAAAAGCATTAATTAGTCTAGAATGAGATTGGATTCATTTAGCCAGAAGAGTGCGAAGGTGTAATAAGCAGTATGACAGTTTAATTTCCCGGCAAGAGATAAACACCATAAATAAAGGCAGAATTCATTCGGTTACAGCCGTTAAAAGCTAATATAAAGCATGAATGATGATAGAGCGGCTCCCGTCTGTCTCTCTCACCTCTTCATGCTGACCCAGGACGTGTCAAATATTCCCATGAGCCTCAGCACCCCCTCCAGGATGTCTCTGATGACGTCGGGCGGCATGCGCAGCGAGCGGATCTCAGACAGAGACTCTGGTTTAATGTTGCCCACCGCCTGCTTTGCCTCATCCACCAGAGGCTAAACACACAAACAAAAAAACCTGTCTTAAAGCAGTTAAAGAACATCAGACAGACTATTGTGAGCTCATACGATCAGGACTGCTGTTACAGATCAATGAAACACAGAATGAATAAAAGCATGGTGGAGAGAACTCAAACCGAAAGTAAAATACAAAAAAAAATATTTTAGTTTTAGACAAACAGTACGTTGTAAGAGTTTAAAACTGCGATGACTACAGTAGACACTCCTGATACATTTACTAGTGTTTCAATTCTAATGTAGAAAATACAAACACTAAAAATAAAAGCTAAATAAAATGACAAACTAAAATGAACAGTGACATATTAAACAACAATAAAGAATAAATAACATAAATAAATAACAGTGCTAACAGAAAAAAAACAACGGTACATATGAACACATTATTATAATAATCCTGGACGTGGACAGATTAATATGATCAGATTCAAATGAAAATATATTATCCTATTATTATTAATTCTACATGCAAATATATTATTAAATATGTAAAGAATATATAACATTATTTAAAACGTATTAAGTGTTAATTAATAAAAAAAACTCATGTAACCCTGAATAAGGACAGATCAGATTCAAATAACTATCCAAGTATTAAAATTTTTATCATTATTTTTGTTAATATGTTGAATTAGACTTTCCACTTTAACTTTTAGTTAACATTTTAGTCATTTTGTTGTGCTTTTCTTTTTGTTTTTTTTATCTTATCAGTTTTTTTCTTCTAAAAAAGTCTTTATATTTTGATTAGTTTTTATTTAGTAGTTTCAGTCTATTTAGTTTTAGTAATTTTGGTACATGCTGGCAACATGCGGAAATAATACTCTAATATATATATATTAGTATATATAGTATATTAGTATATCAAGATTCGATTAAAAAAATTGATCTAATTAATTAGAGGCTTTGTAATTAATTAATCAAAATTAATCGCATTTTAATCACATATAAATATTTGACCTGAGAACAGTGAGAAGAAAGTTTTTTCATATGGATTATTAGCATACCATTGAATAATGACTGAATACATGAGCTTAAGCAACAGAATATTGCTTATTTTTGTTCAACCAAGTCCAACAGACCAGTGCAATATTTCCATTAAGTGTAGCGATAGGATATCTAGAAATACTGTATAGTAGCCTACATTTCAGAAATTCAGGAACCCTATAGGTAGATAGACCTTCTGTAAACAGTTTTTTTTCAGTAAAACACAATACTTCAACAGGGCTCTCAAGTTTAGCAAAAGTTTGGAGTGAGATTTGATCTGCTATAGGGGAGGAGCCACAAAATATTTACACAGCAGCCCCTCTGGTCCACCCAATTCTCTGAAGTTATTGCTAGCAGTTTATTTTGACTTATTGTTCATAAATGATCAGCACAAATATGAATTATAACAATTGGTAAATCTGATAAAAGAGACAAATTC
>JAUMHQ010000075.1:14308029-14319090 GCA_032361165.1 Enteromius paludinosus | reverse complement strand
TCTATCTATCTATCTATCTATCTATCTATCTATCTATCATCTATCTATCTATCTATCTATCTATCTATCTATCTATCGTTAGGGTTAGGGTTATATCTATTCAATAATTTTAACTGTAAAATCTTATAAAAAACCCTAGAAAAAAAGTTCCCACACTATATACAGAGAATGTCTCAGTTATGTAACCCTCGTTCTCTGAAGGAGGGAACGGAGACATTATGTCATTGACTGATGTCATGGCAAGACCAATCGACTCAGATCTTTGGCGAAAAAGCCAATGAGAAGGTTTCTGCTGAGGAGCCGATCGCAACCGATTCCCCAGCGCAGTCCGACCTTGTGGCAAGAGGGACGTAACTTCTCTGTTCCCTCTTT
Organism: Enteromius paludinosus; assembly: GCA_032361165.1. NCBI lineage: Eukaryota > Metazoa > Chordata > Actinopteri > Cypriniformes > Cyprinidae > Enteromius > Enteromius paludinosus. Next base: position 14,318,718 of record JAUMHQ010000075.1, on the reverse strand, counting down.
CAGGGAATGAGGGTTACATACATAACCGAGACTTTCCTTCTCAGTCAGTCACTATGATGTCACGACTGCATCACTGCCCAAATGCTAACAGGCTGCTACCGGACAGCGTGTCAGGCCAAATGGAAGCTCAAACATAACCATCCCAGTGCCCTGAGGGTCAGTCAACGGCCCATGCAGGGGTGCCTGGATTTTCTTACCAGAAGCAGGGTCCTGTGTGGAAGAGGTCTTACTAAGGTGAGGGGGAACACGGTGGGGAAAAACTGTGGGATAAGATGCCAGATCCGAAGAGGCTGAAGGAGGCCCTCTATCGGATAGTTCAAGCTACTCCGCTAGCAAGACAGAGGAACCAGATGTAAGAAAAACATTCACTGAAAGAAAGCACTCGGATCCAGTGGAATGGCGCTGTAAGCCGACACTCGCCTGGCCTTCCAGAATGACCTGACGTTACCCAAAACAAGGGAGGACAGAGGATCCACGCGAAGATTTTATAATCTATACTATAGATTGTTTAAAAGGTAATGGGTGTCGCCCAACCCACAGCTCTGCAGGTGTCTGCTATAGAGGCGCCATGCTCCAACGCCCAGGGGGTGGCAGCACTCCGGGTGGAGTGGACTCTCACCCCCAGGGGGTACGACTCACCTTGGGCCTGATATGCCAAGGTGATGGCATCAACCACTCAATGGGCCAACCTCTGTTTGGAGATAGCATTCCCCTTCCGAGGCAAACAAAGAGCTCCTCGGAGCTTCTGAAACTATGGGTGCGTTCCACTTAAAAACGTAGAGCACATATGGGACACAGCAACTCGAGGGTCGGGTCTGTCTCCTCCGAGAGCAGCACTTGCAAGTTCACCACTTGATCCCGAAAGGGGGTAGTGGGAACTTTGGGCACATATCCAGATCTGGGTATCAGGATAACGTGAGAGTAGGCCGGACCAAATTGAAGGCATGAAACGTTGACTGAGAATGTGTGCAGGTCTCTCATCCTCTTCATGGAAGCGAGCATGAGCAGAAGCTTTTATAGACAGAAACTTCAGCTCAGCTGCATCAAGTGGCTCGAAAGGAGCTCTTTGTAGTCCAGCCAGGATGACGGAAAGGTCCCAGGAAGGGATTAGTTGGTATGGTTGGGTTCAACCTTCTCACACCTCTAAGAAACCAGTACGGCCAACAATTGATATGCCGCTGCATGGTCCTGTCCAGGAGCCCGAAGCTGCTTGCCCGTTGCCCACTGCGCCCCAGCCCGTCCGAGAAGCATGCATGGAGACTACCACATGCCTCAACACCTGCCATAAGGGCACCCCGGCCCGTATGAACATATGGTCTGTTCAGGGCCTGAATAAGCAGCGGCACTCCAGGGAAACACTTATCCAGAGTGAGACACGGTACCATGCCCATCTCGGGACCCGGTCGCGCAACCAATACTGAAGCGGTCTAATATGTAATAGGCCGAGCAGAGTAACTGCGACTGCCTTATGCTCCAGGTGCCTCTAAAAGAATTTTGGAACGACCACTGTCTTGTGCCGGAAGGCCGAATGGCAGTTCAGCAATGATCATGACTGTTCATCTGTGAGACGAGCTGTCATGTTGACCGAGTCCAGCTCCATGCCGAGTAAAGAGTCTGCACAGGGGAGAGCTTGCTCTTTTCCCGGTTGACCCGAAGCCCCAAGAGGCTGAGATGCTGAAGCACCATGTCCCTCTGTTTACACAACTGATCCTTCCAGTGACCTAAAATTATCCAGTCGTCCTGATCATCCAGAGAGTCGGACTGGGGAGGCCAGGCCCTCAGTCTGTGAAACAAGCGAGATCAACAGAGCGGTCAATGAAGTATCCATGGTGGGGCAGCCAGGAGGAGAGAGATGGGCTACTGTGAACAGTGGTGAAATTGCACCATGAACCTGAATATGAGGAAGCAGTGTGTCGCTCACAACTTGAACATGGCAATAGCCACTCGGCCCTCCAGATGTTGAGGTCCCCCGAAGAACAATTTTCTTTATCTCTGGGCAGCCCGTTTCAGGGGTGCGTCGAAGTCGAAGTCAGTGGCCAGATTTGATACATGCTGCGCCCCTTTATTGCGGGCAGCTCTATGCCCTTGCTGAGGTGTTCCCTCCTTCGGAGCTGCCAGGGGCTGAGCAGGTGTGGAGGCCGCTGGGGGTGCCCTCAGAAACGGCCAGACGGAGGCGCTGCGCCCAGCACTTTGGCATCACGCCGGGGCAAGATGTGTTTGTGACCTTTGTCGCCCAGAAAGTCAGTCGCCGTGTGCAGTTCCTGCATCAACCTCTGGTCAGAACTACCCTCATGCATTTCTTTTCAGTGCCTTGGCCTGGTGGACCTGCAGGGTGGTTTTTATAAGTAAATAGAACAAAGCATTGTATAATTTACAGTCAAAAACTGTAAAATTATATTTTCAAAATTCTCTGTTGTGACACTCCACACCTGAAAGTATTTTAGCCTAAATTGTATTTTTGTACATTTGGTGCTGCTTGTGATGAGCTTTGATTCTTCATGTGGCTTTCTCTTTCACCAGCTGCATTATTATGGTGGTTGTCAGTATGTCAAAGGTACAAAACCGTTTCATACTGTAAAATTGACAGGTTTTTGGCAGTTAATATGTTTACATTTTTTCTGTATTTTTTTTAACGAAATTATTCTGGCAACCACAGCTGCCAATTTTTTTTTTTGTTAAAACAACAGATTTTTTTTTTCAGTGTTGTTTTCCTGGAGAGGTCTGTGGTAGAAAAGCACAATAATTCTACTTAAATGTGTTTTTAGGGTCTCAATCCCACCATCATAATCCCTCAAACACCAGTGCTCTGACTGTCCTGTAATACTTCACCGTCAGAGAGAAATCAAAACAGCACAGATGTGAGAGCGAGACGGCACTGAAGGAGAGAGTGAGGCAGAGATGGAGGGGAAAAGCTGCATTAATGGGCTTATTGTAATATGGGAAAATACCTCTGAGACACACAAACCCAGAGAACAGCTGCAGCACGCTGGAAACTGTGTGTGTGTTGAGCGCCAGTAATTCCCAGTATAACAGTCTTATTTGACCTCAGACGAGCCCTCCCTAATAATGAGAGGATGTGTGTGTGTGTGTGTGTGCGTTTCTGCACAGCTGCAGGGCTCATAACCTCCAGTCTGAGCGCACAGGAATTAAGACTCCAGGAAAGAGCCAAATGGATGTAAAATAAAGCACAATCACCCCACCAGGGAAAACACACACACTTTCAACACCACACATTCCACGGATCCGGACAAGCGCGGTGAAGGAGTTGGCTGACAGTCTGGGAGTTTTTACCGCAGTAGAGAGAGAGATTGGGGAAATGTCAGGCGTGTTAGTGATGAAACATTACGGTTCTTCTGAGTTAGTGGCCGCAGGGGGACTGAACAAACTCCAAAACACACGTACACACACAACCGCAACCACAGCTAGCATACGGTACAGTCAACTGAAAACCTCAGCCCACTTTAAAAATGTATTTCCAGGAATAAGAGTCACTGTTTAGTGCCCTCAATGACAATACATGCAACTAATAATTGCCTAGACAAAATAGCTTCAGAAAAAAGTTTCAGATGTATGTTGAATTATTATCAGATTCATGAATGATTTAATTATTCTTCTAGGAATACTCTGGTTCTGCTGTGGTACTGTACATGTCCAAAAAACATGGAATTGCCATTGTCTCATGTTTATAACAAAGATGGTATTACCACAGTAGTTTTTGGTACTTTTTTTGTTAGAACACAATGAAGTAATGTAAAAAAAATACCGTCAGAATAAAAAAACTATTATAAATATGTATTCAGTTGACTAAGATAGATACATGACAGCAATTCTAATTTGATGAAAAATACATAAGCAAAAATAAAACAGTGAAGTTTTGCTGCTAAACAATAGAAATTGTGGTTGGACTGAACTGAGAGTCATTAGAGTAGCAGCAGGTGGCGCTGTTGTATTAAATGGCTGTTTGGTTGGCAATACTTCCCATACTGTATGTAGGCCTGCTGATCATACTGGTCTCCACCTGAGTGTTTCTTGTTAACTACTTTTGTTCATTCATTGAAATAAGGCTGGCAATAAAACATTTATTAGATGTAAAAGTTACATTTAAAATGTAAATGAAAAAGAAATAAGCTTGAATTAAAAGCTACTACAATTGAAAGCTACTAGAATTAAACTATAACAATTTAACTAAAGGTATCAAAAAAGCATGAAAACTGAAGATATAAAATAAAAGCTCATTTAAAATACCGAGGTGAAAAGCACAACACAATCAAGGCTACAAATCAGGATTAAACTGAATAAAACTGAAATCTCATTCAAAAAATTATCTATTTTTGGTTCATAAAACTAAGAAAATATCATGTTTGCAGTTAAATATGTGTAATGGGGCTAGAAATTAATCAAATTTCATTCACCTTTAGGCCATCCAAGATGTAGATGAGTTTGTTTCTTCATTAGATTTGGAGAAATGTAGCATTGCATCAGTGTCTCATCAATGGATGCTCTGCAGTGAATGGGTGCCGTAAAAATCCACACAACTCCAGTCCACCAGTTAATGTCTGCAGAAGACAAAACTGTGTTTGTCAGACAACAAATCCATCATTAGAATGTTTTGAAGCCATTGCTCTCTAAAATCCATAATAACAATTCCTCCAGTGCAAAAGTGTTCTTGTCTGCACAGATCAAGCACTGTTTACAAGCCAAGAGAGCTCTGAACAAATATGTGTCTGGATTTTGATGTGAGAGACAACAAGAGGTGGACTTCACTTTCACTGGAGATTGAAGATTGATTAAAGACTCACATTTTAGCTGGAAGCTATGGTTTGAAGTTAAAAACGTCTTGATGCTGGATTTGTTTCAGCTTTTGTCTCCTCCGGATGTTAACTGATGAACTGGAGTGGCGTGGATTATTGTGCTGTTTTTAATCATCTGTTAGGACTCTCATTCTGACGGCACCCATTCACTGCAGAGCATCCACTGCTGAGACGCTGACGCAATGCCACTTTTGTGGCCTGAAAGTGTTTACATTTGGGTAAATGATTCCTTTAACGTAAATGTAATTTATGTCTCTTTTTACAAAGCAATCTGTCTGTGGTAACGCACAGCAAAAAGCTGTTGCGAATCCAAAAGTGAAGAGCAGAGAACAGTGAGCTCTTTGTTAGTTTGTATAGTCTCTCTGGTAATGAGTGTTTACAGCTTGTTTCATATTTCTGTAACAGACTATAAATGGCTCCACAAAAGTGCTCGTAAAGTTCCACCAAGCGCTCGCTTTCCTCAGAGCAGCTTTTACCTGCCGTGCAGCTTTCTGATATAGTTTCATATTTTCTCAGCGTTTAAGCATGTTCGGATCAATCAGACCAGATGAACGTGTCGGCTTCTCAGCCAGGCTAAACATGACAAGCCTTCTCCGTCTGTGAGTGACTGATGCCGGTGTGTGTTTGAGTGTGTGTGTGTGTGTTTGCGATATCTGACTGAGATCAGAGCTGCGTGTGTTTCATAGAGCTTAACGTTTAAATAAACTCACACACACACGCTGTAATTCACTGCGTATCATCGCTCTGGTACACATCACATTTTTGCCTCTCCCTCCCCCTTCATTAATCACCCTGTCATCCGTGTGTTCTTTCAGTGTTTACATTAAACAGGGCATTCACGCCAGAGCCCAGAGAGGCTGGAGGAATTTAACCCTTCACACATTACCCAGAAACCTTTACAAACACACACACACACAAGAATCAGAACATCAAGGTCAAATAACCTCAGTGATTAAACAATAACATACAGCGGTTGCAACCATTTTGCTTCCATAATATGACATTTTTCTGTATTTTTTAATGCTTCTATTTGAAGATGCAATAAATTAAGACATGTCTAATGTTACAAAAAATTCTATTTCATATAAATTATGTTCTTTAGAACTTTTTATTCATCTGTGAATCCTGAAAAGCGAAATGTATCACAGTTTCCACCAAAACTTGACGATAATCCACAAATGTTATTATAATTATTATGAGCAGCAAATCTGCGTATTAGAATGATTTCTGAAGGATCATGTGACACTGATGATGCAGAAAATGCAGCTTTGATCGCAAAAATAAATTACATTTTAAATTGTAAAAATATTTCACAATTTTACAGATTTTATTGTATTTTAATCAAATAAATGGAGCTTCGGTGAGCAGAAAAAACTTTGGATTATGGACACAAACATTGGTTATATTTGGAATAACATGATAAATAGTTCACAATATCAACATATACATTACAAAAGTTTTAAAATACACAAAAAATGGCTGTAATTTAAAGATTCACACAAGAAATTGCTAATAAATTTCACAAAATAATTACAAAGAACCCGGAACATGAAGAAACATGTAAAATAATCTGCAATAATCCTAATTGTATTTATTTTATTATATAAAAAAATTATTTTATTTTATTTTTTATTTTTTTTGTGGGAGTTGCTTGTTCATTCTTTGAATGAAATGAATCCTTACTCCATATTTTTTTATGTTTTCTATTATATATGCAGTTTTATATATTCAGCATCAATTGTGAATATTGAATTTGTAACTTAGATTTATCCAAATAACTGCTAACGGATATTGATAATGACTACACAGGTCTCAGGGACAAAACTACATTTCCCATCATCCTCAGCGGTGGCACAACAATGACATAATTCAAGATAAATCATCAATTACTGGCCTAACATACCTCATCCATTTTTTTGTACTAGTGCAAAATATGAAATTTCCTGACAAATCCATTTTACTCTGGCCAAAGGAAGACTTAGTGTCAACAACAGCTTGAAAAACACTGAGAAATATGTGTGTATTCGGTGTCATGATAAGGGTCTGAGATCAGCAGCTAAAGCTAACAGCTGTCCTCTCCCTGGGTTTCATCACTGTGCATGTGTGACCGTCTTTAAATGTGTGTGTATTAATAGACGTGCTTAAGACTCGACCTTTCCCTTGAGAACGCACATTAAACTCGGACAGTTAACTTGAGACGCCGCCGAGCATAACTGAGACGTTTCGCTCAGCATGGTCTCCATATCTGAAGCGCAGCGCTTTAACTTTGAGACGCACACATTATTGAGCTAGTAATAGCATTAGCGTTAGCTTTGAAGCCTCTGCCAGGGCCGCATGGCACACGATCCAGAGGAAAAGGGAACGTAAAGACCAGTCCGTATCCGGGAGACACAAACAGATCTGTGTAACTCAGAAACCTGAACAGAGTGGCACACTTCTTTAGATCTGGCCTGGTTTAAGCGCTCAGAGTTGTGCTCTCAGTTGAGGCTGGATTTAAGTATCACATTTGGCTCAGATTTGTTTTTTCCAACATTTCTGGGGAGTTAGACGCAAATGAATGAGTGGTTGGCATACAGTCTGTGAAGATCTGAGACATTTTTGAGTCTCTTCTGAACTTCTAAAGGAGACACATTTGAGATTACAGTGGGACAAAAGGAGAAAAAATAGCAAGAGATAAAGTTACATTTGCTCTCTCAAAATTTGATTTGTGATTTTTCAAAATCTTCATATCCCTAAAACACTCAATTTATGATGCAGAAAATCCATATAACTTAATAGGACATAGTGTATTTTTAAAATAATATATATTTTTATGAAGACATTTATGACAATTTATATCAAATAATATTTCCACATAAATATTAATAATTTAGTAATAAACTATTAATCCTTTATATCAATTTTTTTACATATATATCTAAAATAAAATTAAATATTATACATAAATATATATAGCAACTTATGTTTTACAATTTATATTAAATATATTTTCACATAAATATTAATGCTTTATAACTAAATGATTAATACTTTATATAAAACAATTATGTTACAAATAAAACAAAATATTCTATAATAAAGTATATAAAAAAATTATAGCAACTTATAATATACAATTTATATCAAACTTAATATATATAAAAATATATATTTTAAAAATATTTTTTATATACAGCAACTTATGATAATTCCATTTATTTTGTTCAATTATTTTCTTTAATTTAAAACGATTTTAATAATTATAATAATATAATATTAATAATATTAAATATTTATATAATTATTTATCAAATAAGAATATTTTTTGATAAAAAGTTACATTTCAGTGAAAGGGGATATTCGATGAGGAATAAACTAGCACAGGAATTGATTTTAAATACCTAGATGTGTGTTTGCTGAAACAATATATCTAAATAACTATCTGGTTATTGGTAGACATTACCCAACAGCCCACACAGCCTTGATAATGTTGCTTCAGAGTTCTTATGCTGAAAGAGCAGGAATATTAAGAGCATAAATAGGCTTTATTTTCACATTGTTTTTAAGTAAAGAAAACAGAGTGAACCCAGCAGACCCGTGAACCACCGGATGATTTGTGGGTCTGATCTGGAGCGTCTGGCTCTCCAGGGTCTGGGTTCAGTGTTTTATTTTGTTATTTTGGGTCCCGCGTTCCCCTCAAGAGAAACCTAAACCTTCCCATGCCTGTTTGTGCTCTCATTGCCCTGGTAACATACTAACACTGAAGGGAGGGAGAATGTCTGACCTTGTAACTGTATCAGGAGAGAAGTGATGGAGACCAAACCACAGCACAAACATACACTAAATATATCAAACACACAACACATGAGCCACCTGTACCAGAACAACATCACACCTCAAACACACACACACACACACACACACGCATGTGAAACTGGGGGAGGCAAAATCATCCTTTGGCTAATCATAATTATAACATTAAAAAGTCATAATGAAATCTGAGATAAACATATCATCATTCTGAGTGTTTATCTCATAATTTTTTACTTTTTGTCATAACTGACCTTTTATCTCATAATGTTCACTTTTATGTCATAATTATGGCTTTTCTTTTGACTTTTTATTATTATAACCTTCATAATCATGATTATGACTTCTCATTATTATTAGTTTTTTATCTCATAGTTTGGATTTCTTTATTTTGTCAGATAAATTACAATAATTATATGTGAAACTAAATCATGCTTTGATAAATTATGTTTAGATATAAACAAATTTCGGGAGAAGCACGTACAAATGATTGACCACAGCTGATGCCTCGTTCCCCAATCAGCCTTTTATTTGATCATCCTATAAGAGCTAAGAGATTCTCCTTTAAATAGAGTTGACTCCCCTTCTCTGGCATCTCGTTCTCTAAATCTAGATCATCCATGCTAATATTTGCCAGTCTCTCTTATTCCATCCATATCCAGATCAAAAGGCATACCGGCACAAAAGACGATCTTCATCGGAGACCAAATCACACCAGATTGAGCTTCATGGACAGATTACCAGAACCTAATGCACCCACACTCACCATAAGCCCTTTGCACTATCTGACATGTGCTTAATCAAACTGGAAATTAAGTGCCAGGCATCCGGCCAGAGGAGAACTGGCCCCAACTGAGCCTGGGTTCTCCCAGGTTTTTTTCTCCTTTCCTTACGGTTGGAGTTTACCCTCAGCTGCCCGGATCTCGACTCGCCATTCGGCGGGGTCTACCTCCGCTGCACTCTGCCGAACCACAGGGGGCGCTGGTTTCAGTTTAGTTTTCAAGGCCCGGAGTGCCGTCCAAAGCCCCTGGGGTCTCTAACCCACAAATCATGGGTCTCAGTCCTGTGTCACAGCGAGAGGGGCCATGTTTTGTCAAGTCTGTTCCGCATATGCAGCTAGGAGAGCTGTCGTCCATCCCTGCGTTTTCAAAGCCACAAATCAGGGGTTTTAGCTCTGTATCACGGCCAGAGCCGGTCTGCAATCCGGATCCACTGTGGCCGGAGCCGGTCTGCGATCCGGATTCATTGTGGCCGGATCCGCCAGAGCCAGTCTGTGATCTGGGTTCACTGTCGCCAGATTCGCCAGAGCCTGAAGCATACAATTCATCTGAGCCCCAAGAAAACTGTGAGGCCCCAAGGCCCAAGCCTCCGTCGGGTCCGCCAGAGGTTGCACTACCTATGGAGATGTTGGTTCCAGCCGTAGAGACTCCAGAGGTCCCATTTGTGTCTGCTCAACCCCTGGAGGCCTCTGAGTCGCTGTCCGGTCGGCCTAGTGGGGCGCTATCACAGTCTGTTCGGCCCAGGAGGACTTCATCTTTGTTTGTTCAGCCCAGGATGGCATTATCATTGACTGTTCGGCCCTTCAGGGCACTTTTCCTGACTATTCAGACCAGGAGGTCATCCTCGTTGTCTGGGGAGCCCAGGTGGGCTTCTCCGCCACCCTCTCCACCAATGGAGGGCGGTTGAGCTGTTGGTTCGGACCAGGAGGTCTTTGTCACTGTCTGCCTTGCCCCGGAGGGCATTGCAATCCTCTGCACCACCCTGGAGGGCGTTCCCTTTGTTTGATTTGCCTCGGAGGGCATTGCAATCGTCTGCTACGTCCTGGAATGCGTATGAACTGTTTGGTCGGCTCAGGAGAGCATTTTCGCAGCCTGGTAATTGCAATCGTCTGCTCTGCTCTGGAGGGCATCTGAACTGTCTGGTCGGACCAGGAGGTCATGGTCGTTGCCTGGCAATCCCCGGTGGATTTATACGGTAAGATTGGCTGTTATATGGTATTATGAGGACTTCCTAAGTTGTTTTTGCCTCTGTATGACTAATTGCTTGTTGTTTTTCCCCACCTGTAAGTCACTTTGGATAAAAGCGTCTG
>JAUMHQ010000075.1:14174987-14188367 GCA_032361165.1 Enteromius paludinosus | reverse complement strand
TCCAATGAACGTCCAAGTCATGATTCTTGTCATTACCAAGACATATTCTGTTTCTAAAGGTGCATTCTCTTTACAAACCCAAGATATCTGAGGTATAGTTTTAGTAGGTTCCATATTGACAGACAAACCTCAAGAACAGTGACAACCAACTAATAAATAAAAAAGATGAGCTCATCACAACATAACAAATATTTAACAACAATGGCAAACCAGCAAACAATAGTAGCAGCATAAATTATTCATGATGAAATACAATATTGGCAAATAGCTAAATTTAACAGTGTGGAGTTTTCTATTCAATCCCATTCATCTCGTCTTTCTTCAGGAATACTGCTCTCTCACACACAAGCACCATTTCACATGTGTTGAAGGCTGTTTGAATGTCAGCAGATCAGAACCAGACACAGTTTACGCTGCAGATTTTTGGCGGCTGGGAACCCGACAGCAGACTGAACCCCATAAACTGATCTGATTACTGCATTCAAACGCTCTTCCCAGGTATATTACTTACATGTGTGATATGCAACGTGCAATAAATACATATTTATATAAGCACAAATTAATCTGTGAGTTGGCAAATAAATTAGTAATTTGAGCACATGGCAACTGCTGATAATGCTAATGATAAAAGAGACATTGCAATGCTAATATTATGTCGTAATAAGTTACTAATTACTAAATAATGACTCATTCGTACTGGAATACACATCTAAACAAAAAATCTCATGTATGTATGAGTGTAACTATTACGCCTCTAGACTGTTACGAAACCGTTTTTCAGTCGTCTTTTGCAAACACTTGATTTCTATAAGAAGTAGGAAACGATGGTGTTTGAGACTCACAGTATGTTATGTCCATGTACTAAACTGTTATTATTCCACCATGCCAAGATAAATTCAGTTTTCCATTCTATGGCACCTTTAAGTGTTATTGATGAGAAATGTCACTGTGTTCGTGAACTCTGTGACACAGTGAGGTCGCGTGATTGAACGGCTCACCATGTGAGAGCTGGTATTTAAGGCTTTCCACGACACCTATTTGTATACTCTGTGTGTGTGTTGGTATTTGTGGTTTATGGGGACACAAATTAGTTTAATGACATGAGTATGACAGAGGTATTACAATTTAAAGGTGGCTTATGAGGACACTGCCAATGTCCCCACAAACAAAAAGACTTAAAAACATACTGTTTTTGTTATTTCAAAAGTATCAAAATGCAGAACGTTTCCTGTAGGTTTAGGTGTAGGGTGATAGAAAATATGGTTTGTACAGTATAAACACCATTACGTCTAATGGATAGTCCCCATAAACCAGAAATTCGAACATGTGTGTGTGTGTGTGTGTGTGTGTGCGTGAGGAACAGGTCAAAGGTGACACTGGTCATGTGGGCAAGCCTAAATCAAACACACTTCCATGTAACCTAGGTCAGGAGGTCATGACACACACAAATCAATGATTTCAGTATAGATAGATAGATAGATAGATAGATAGATAGATAGATAGATAGATAGATAGATAGATAGATAGATAGATAGATAGATTTTCTCTTCAGCTCAGACTTACACTTTAGTCTGGGACTAAGCTTAAGCCTTTTCTGTGAAACCAGGGGATTATGTTTTTACTGCTTGTCTCTGAAGCAGCTGCAGCAGCAAATCATTCTGATTGAGGGTTTCTCTCTCTCTCTCACACTGTATACCGCCACCTGCTGATAGACTCATGTAAACACACTATAAGAAAATCCATATCTCTACTGTATCTCTACATATCCAACGCTGTCTAAAACGATCTCTTACATGCACATTATTTCTAACAGAAATGAATACTTATCCATTAAACATGCATGAAACTGACAGTAAATGAGTGTATAATATTAGACTATAAGATTTCTATGTCCAATAAATGCTGTATTTTTCATGTTTCGGTTCATCTGTGAATCCTGAAAAATAATATGCATCAGTTTCTGCACAAAATATGAAGATGCACAACTGTTTTAATGAGAATACTACATGTTTCTTCAGCAGCAAAGCAGCATATTAGAATGATTTCTGAAGGATCACGTAACACTGAAGACTGGAGTATGCTGGAAATTCAAATAAAAACTTTGCAAATATTTTTCACAACGTTTTTGATCAAACTGTAGTAGCCTACTGAATGCTAGTCTATTACACACCGCACCTTTTAAATCCCTGAGAGAAGGTAAACAAAGTGCTCTCAGGTGACCTGCCATTACCCAGTATGCCCCTGTTCTAGAATGAACAGCATCACTGGCACAGCAGCACAAGTTATCTCGTATATACCCACTAAAGCCTTGAATTAGAAGCATTAGTGTCTTGCTTATTTTTATCTATAAATCAAGTCTGATGCACTTTTGAGCTTACTTTGATCAAGAACCACCCCACTAACATGTACCAACCGCATTTCTAGTTTACTTACAACTAAGTGCATCAACAGATTTCATGTTGCAGTTGTCTGGGAACTCGTCTGGTTCAAGTGGGCGTTTTTGGCTAGAATATACGGCAATGTGGACCAGACTTTATTTATCAAGTCTTGGTCTCAGACTGCCTAAATATAGCATTCACCCGCCGACCTTAAACGCAACCAAGTCACAATAAAGAATAACACAGAATGCAAAAGAATATATTGACATTGATTCACTCCTTCAGTGTCTTGCTTTGTTGTCTTGCCTTCTGACAGTACGAGTCAAAATCAATTGTGAGTATCACCCGACTAACTATCAGTTTACAAACACACAGATCAACATATACAATCACCATCGATCCTTCTTCTCAATGCACTGCTAGGATATGTCTTTTTGTTATAGATATAGCGGCTTCTCAATGTATTTTTGGTTCCTCAAAAAACCTTTCAGTGAACAGTTCTTAAAAAGAGCATTTTTTGTCAAGTATGAACATTTTAATAATCTAAAGAGCCTTTATTTTTTTTACTATAAAGAGTCTTTTGTTCACTAAAAGAACCTTTAGCATCTATGGAATCTTTCCATTCCACAAAAGGTTCTCCATAGAGGAAAAAAGTTGTATTCAACATTAAAAAAAAAATGTTTTTTTCAAAAAAAGCTTGTTGCCCCTAGTAAAAAGTAATAAATTTAAAATATGTTAAAATGTATTAACATATTTACTGACAAATAACTCGAGACCTACTGATATAATAATTTAAATTAAACTTTATTTGGAGTATTACTTGTGCACAATGCCTATTACTTATTAATAAAATGTGTGTTTATGTCATTTTTACTGAGGATTGTGTAATATTGCCCTTTAAATGCAAACAAATTAAAGTGTACCTAACGTATAATGGCAATCGTTCCACTTTAGCACAATCAAATATACTAAGTATGTCTTAAATTGGACTTCAGCACTACTTCTGCACAATTACAGTGCATTAAGTGGAAAATTAGTTGTTCCAATTTAGTACTTTAAGTATACCAGTTTAGTATACTAAAAGTACAATTGCATGGCATTTTATTTATTTGTAGTATACTGAGCATGAAATAAATGTATCTCAAATACATTTTAAGTATATTTATCACTGTGAAGTGTAGGCATTCTCCAGGTTCTTCGTTCATTCAAAAAAAAAAAAAATGAAGCTTACTTCTGATAGAATGCAGCAACTCATGAAAATTGACTTGAATTAATGTTTGTTCGCATACTTTTATGCTTTGGTCATAACTGACCACATACATCCACTAAAAATCAGTGCCACACCAACTAACGAATTTGCAAATTAAATGCAAAAAGCTAGTTTTGAGTAAAAATGCAGCAGCGGTTTATATTCTGGATCTAATTATAGACTTTCAGGTATTTTTGAGTGTGACTTTTGTTAAATAAATTAGGTGAATACAACATATCGACTCACGGAAACAAATTTGTGTTCGTGCACATGCATATTTCAGACAACGTGCTTCATGCATTTAGTACGAATTACTATTTGGCGAGTTAATTGATTTATAAAGTCAATGGAAAAAGTTAATTCTGAGAGATTCTGCACCATTTCTTTGCATCTTTGCAAATTGCATCTATTTATAGACTATATAGATCATTTTTAGTGTGATTTAGAAACTTAGAAAATTAAACAGCAGAAGTATGAACCATTTTGGGTTCTCTAAATAAACTTTTAGTGATCACTTTGTAGTAAAAACAATTTTCCTTGATGTAGAACAATTTGAAGAATGTTTTTCCTCTATAAAGTGCGATGGAAAGCTTCATTGAATCTTAAAGGTTCTTCATGTCCTGTTCTAATGACTATAACTTGCTTGACTAAAAAATTTGATAAAGGCAGCAACAAATTCCACACAAATTAACTGATTTGAAAATTAAACGTGAAAGGCTGATGCATGAGTAATATTGTGCATGCACACCTTTAAACATTTTTGAGCATGACTTGCGATTTTCAGAGTGTAGAAACCATTCTGGGTTCTCAGATGATCTATTTTCCTTGGTGAAGAACAACTTAAAAAACCTTTTTTCCATTATAAAGAACCTTTTATTCAATAGCCGATAGAGAGCCTGATTTTATGAGTGTATAGCTTGCTTTGTGCTAACAAATTAGGTTGATAAAATGCAGCAACTCATGAACACAAATGAACTTTTTTAATTTGCTTCAAACATTCACTAAAAAACATTGCCACTGTGGTTAATTCATTTAAAAAGTCAATGCAAAAAGTTCATTTCGGTTGCACTTTATTTAGCACTTTTCTGGTTCACCTTTCACTGAACAGTTCCTAGAAGAATCATATTTTCCTTGATGAAGAATCTTTTTCCGATATAAAGAGCCTTTGGTGCAATGGAAACTCTCAATGGTTCCTCTCAAAGCCATAGGCGCCAATAAAGATTTTTAAGAGCCTATATAGGTTTTGGGGCCGCTGTATTTACAGCACATACGAACAGCTACATATATCAGATTCAGACTGACCCAAATCCATTCATTAGGGCTGGATACTGGGCCATAAAACACAGCAACATCACACACTCAGGTGCCATAACTAGACTGAGGGTTGTGCTATGCCACTAGGGCACATGTGAAATATTCCTATATATTTCCTCCGAACATTGGGGTGCAGTAAAGTGAAGCACTACTCGTGCTGAATGCTGATGACTGCATGGAAGAACATCATCATATGCCATCTGTACTTCTTCTTAAATCAATAAACTGGCGTGAACAGACAAAAACAATCAGCTACACACCCTACTGCTCACAAAAACATGTTGTATGATGCAGACAGGTGTCTCAACATGTGAAGGAACTCGATGTATCGACAGCTCGCTGCTACACACACACACACACACACAGACAGAGGACTGTGATGAATGTGATGTGTGGAGAAAGACCACCCTTCCCTGACCGAACCCTAGGCGAGAGGCATTTCTGCTGCATCAGGATGTTTTAACACAACATCTGCAGATGAACACACACACGCCTAACATTTGACGAGCATCACATATGAACACACACACACACACCCCACCCCAGACCCCGTCAGGACAGCAGACCTGAGTACCGCAGTCTACACACACACACACACACACACACTTACACTCATGTACATACGCACACACAGAGCCCTGTCGGTGAAATGACGTAAGTCGCTCACCGGCGCTCTTGTCTTTGCTCTCCATCTCCCGTTGCGCTGCTGTCGGTCACGGAGGATGAAGATGCCGATGATGAAGACACGTTGTTCGCCTCTTGGCGTCGGTTCCTGGCTCGCGCTGTAGCGCAAGGGCGCGACTCTCACGTGAGAGCAGCTGTCAAGTCACTTCACGCGCCGTCCGGTGCTGAGGCAGCGGCGGAATCGCGGGCGTGGCGGTGTTTGTTGATGCTGGAGCGCGCGTGAGTGTGCGTGTGTCTGACCGGGGCTCGTTCCGCGCGCCGTTAACAGGAGCTGCCGCAGCTCCGTCGCTTTCAGACACACGGGCGTGACGTCACCGCAGGTGTCATGTGACACCTCACAAAAGAGTCTCGATGTGATCCTCTCATCAACCTTACCATGGTGCACATTTGATCAGATGGTATTATCATGCTACTATTATATATTAATATTAATTAATTAATATTAATGATATATTAATGATAATTATAATTATATAATATATTAATATAAATTATAGAGCAGTTGCAAATATTTTAAGAATATCAACAATATTTTAAGATTTTTTTTACTGTGGGTATATATTTTTTATTTTTCCGAGGAATTTAAATATAAATTAAAATAAAAGTATTCATATTTGTTTTAGCAAATAATTGTAATACATCATTATAGCCTATAGGCTACTTATAGTTTTAATAAGCTACAATAAATTTAAAATAAAATAAATACTTATACTTATTATAAAAGTATAATAAAATATATTATAATAAATATAAATATTTGTATAGCAATAGTATACAAAAATAAAAGTTAATTAAAATATTTTATAAGTAAATAAGAAATAAATTCATCCTAGAATTTTTTTTTTTTTTTGACAGATTTATTTATTATTTGTAAATTAAAAAAAAAAAAAAAAAAGATTTTTAAAACAGATGGACATATTTTATTTGGTTATGATTGATGATTGCCATTCAGTCTGGTCTTCAGATACAACCATACCATAGTAAAGTAAAAATAGTGTGGTATTTCCATGCATAAATAAATAAATTACTTAGTAAGTTAAAAATGTTTTTATTATTATTATTATTAATTTGTAATGTATAATGTTATTGGTAAAACTGAGCTTTTTGAAATACCAAATAAGGTAACCACTGCATTGAAAAATTATTTCCATTTCCAAAGAACTGGTGATGGTTCGCAAATTAAATTATTCTCTTCAATCGGATCGGATCACGTATTGCAAATCATTTGATGCTGGGAATTCAGAGCAGGTTTGAGAAATATTTGATTTAGATCACTTGGCGTATGGTAAATCACTTGATTCAAATCGTAACCTGGGAGCAAGTAAAGCGAATGTGAATCCAGATCGGAACTTTGAAGCGGGTTTGCAAATCTTTTGAATCAGAATATATCACTCTGCAAATTAAACGATTCACTCCAATCTGATCGCATAGCTCAAATAATTTGATTTAGACATGGATATCGCAGAAGGGTTCCAAATCAAATTGATTTAGATCGGAACTTTGCTTATCATGAATACTTTGATTTAGATCGGAATTTCAGAGAGGGTTTTCAAAACATTTCGCAAATTAAATTATTCGCGATCCGCATTTCGAAGTCTTATTCTGAATAAGTTTCACTAATCATAATTCAGATCGGGACTTCAGTGCAGGTTCACTATATGGTAGACTACAAATGAAGAAAATTAATTTCCAGCCTTAAGTGGTCTATACATTTAAATGCAAATGTGGATGGAACGGCCAACTAGAGATTAAAACTTCAAATTATAAAAAAAAAAAAGAAAATATTTACAAAATTTGTTTGAAAAAAAATGTCATGGCATAGACAATAAATTGTGTTTTTCTTCAAATGTGAAATTTATATTTAAAAAAAATCCTGGATTGGAAATACAGTATATGGAAGGCAAAATAAATTTGAAATTCTTTTAAAATATATATATACCTGAAAACAGCCAAAACGTACACTCTCAGAAGTCAAGGTACCAAGGCCACTGGCGCTTTTCAAAGGTCAGAATATACACTTTTTTTTACCTTTTAGGTTCAAATATGTACCTTTAAGCTACCAAAATTGACCCTTTAGGTACAAACATGTACCTTTTGAAAAGGTACTGCAGTGACAGCTTTTGTACCTTTATTTCTGAGAGTGTATGTTAGAAAAAATACATCTGAAAGCATAATTAAAAATAGGCTATGCTTGAAAATATATTTGAATATTCTTTTCCAAATGAGTGGAAAAGCCTGGCATATTCAAGTTACACTGCACTTCTGTTATGTTAAAAATCTTTGAATGTCAACAAACTAAAAGCCTCTCGCTCTCTCTTTCTCTCTCTCACACACACACACACAACGGTGGGTAAGTCGCAGGTGGGCAGACAGGTGCTGAGACGACAGGAAACAAAAATAACCTGACATGGCCTGCGCAAACTCACACACTCATATATAAAACTGAGCTGGATTATTTTGGTATTCAGCTGCTTAAGCAAAACTGAATAAGCAGGTGTGTCATATCTAAATGTGTACAAAAGAGTTTGAATCTCCACCTTCCTCAGGTCAGCAAGATATAACAATAGCTCTCAGCATTTACACACACACACACACCATCATCCTGAGCTGTACTTTACAAAGAGGCATTCTGTTGTACAGATAAACTTCTCAGCTTTTACCTTTTCTTGCACACATCTGTAATTCTCTGTCGCAGCACTTTAGCTGAGCTCCTGGAGGAAAAACTCCATCCAAATGTTTCTCCTACAGCGTCAGTGCTTTTAATACAGTAGTAAAAGAGCATTTAGCTTACAGCATGTGGGTTATGATCCCTGAAGTTGCTGGAGAAGCAGCAATATTACAATATATTTCAATTCAGTATGCATCAAACACTGCGATTGCTCATATGTAGCCAACTTTTCAAATGAATAGCATGTGAAACAAGAGATTCAATGCTTCAAACGGTTGCATGCAACATTGATGTCATACTTGCAATCCAATTGCAGACTGATTACATAAGTCGTCAAAGAAAGGAACAAAATAAGTTCATATGCGGTCTACTTATCTTACAAACATTAATACTTCTATTCAGCACTGATGCATAAAAGCGACCGTCAAGGCATTTATAATGTCACAAAAGATTTCTATTTTGAAAACACGCTGTTCTTTTGAACTTTCTATTCATTAAAGGAACCTAAAAAATAAATTGCATCATGGTTTCCCTTAAAATATGAAGCAACACAACTGTTTTCAACATTGATAATAATCAAAATTGCTTCTTGAACAGAAAATCAGCATGATTTCAGAAAAGACAGCATGATTTCTCACTAAAGTCGGGAGTAACGATGCTGAAAATTTAGCGTTGATCACATAATTAAATTACAATATTAACAATATTAATATTCACAATATTGATCTTTTTACTGTATTTGACCAAATAAATGCAGCCTTGGTGAGCAAAAGAGTTCTCTTCAAAAAATGTTTAACTTTTAAAATGTTTAAATAACTGAATCTGCATGGTGAATTTGCTTTTTTATACAAAAAAATTTTTTTGGAGATAAACAAAGTCTTCCTCACACTTTTGCACTTCTGTACAGTTTATTTACCAAACACAAGTTTAAAATGCAATGCAACACTGATCCAGAGCAGATATGTTAATTTGCTGAGGTGTCCGCTGGCATGTTAAGAGATATTTATCAAGCATAAGAATAACATGTACAGTACACACTATTTTCATGGACATTAGCTTAATGACGACAGGTTTATTTCTGATATGTCCTGATTCAGATATAAAGAGAAACACATGGTGGGGAAGAAAAAAAGAGTCTTAGGAGCCCCTTAATCGGAATAAAAACACCCCACTTGTTTATTTTCTGTAATAAGGCATTACGATTGGTCCCTGTAGAGCTTGAAGATTCACGTTTGGTCTGTTCTGATCCGTCCCTCCTACCAATCACATGCAAAGATATGCACGTCAGTAATTAAATGAGTGCACATCACGTGATTGGTTGAGGCTGATTGGTCTAACTGGGAGAAGTGGGCGGGGTTAATTACAGCAGTATGTACAGTTACAAAGCACATCACATGATCAAAAGACTCAAATGATTACAAAAACAAATTATTCAATGCACCTAATATGTTTAGCAGCATATATAATATATATATAAAAACACGAACAAATAAAGTTTTCTGCTTACAATTTTTTTTCCCAAGGGGTGAATCTCACGAAAGCAATTTAAAAGCCTATTTTAGGATCGAGATTTTTCATGCCAAGCATTTTTAACTTGCCATTCTCATTAATGCATTGCAGAAAATATATTTTATTTAAACTGCAATATTAATTGATGTAGCTTTAATAATTATTTTTTTTAAACCACTATTACAGTAATAAGAATATAATTAAATATCTTTTAAAATGTGTTTAAAATAGGCTTTATTTTTTTAATGCTACATAATTACTCATCGAATTTTAGGGGGGTAAAATGATACATGGAAATGTTTCCATGAGATTCACCTCAAGAGATAGTGTGTTAAAATAAAACAAACATCCATCGCCACAGGGAGTGTGTTTATGTGTATTTTTGGAGTCCTAATGTGCAGTTTGTGAGAATAAAGTTCTTCTGTAAGTGTGTTTGTGAAACGATGGTGTCTAAAATAGCGTGTTTACAGTATCATGTTACAGTGTACTTACAAGTAAAGCATATAAACACATTTTGTCTAATTGCACTTCTGAGTGTAGTTATGGATTTCCTGTTTTCCACATGAGCCATGCACAAACCGTCCTCCCCCCACATCCTTCCATAAATCTCCCGCTTTCTCTATCCTTCCCGTAAAAGCTGGGCATCCGTAATGGGGAGGAACAGATATGTGAACACGACTTCAAACTGGCAGCAGTGAAACAGGATCATGTCCATTTTTAACATCATGTTTAGAGCCTGAAGCTTTTAACATCTCCAGCGCTGTGCAAAACACACAGCTTCCTGCTTCTGGTACTCTTACAAAAAAAAATTGTCTAGATTAAGGGCGTGGCTTCAGAAGAATTGATCATTAATGCTACAGTGAGGTTGTCAAATTCCAATCAGATCGGTGGGCGTGGCTTCAGAATTTTTGGTCGTCAACGGAAATGTACGGGTGTCTACAGCCAGCACCCAATCAGATCAGGGGGCGTGGCTTCAGAATAATTTGTCATCATTTGAAATGTAGGGTCATCTGTAGCGAGCGCACAGTTAGATAAGAGGGTGTTGCTTCAGAGTTTGTCATCAAAGAAGATGTGAAGGCATCTGGAGGCAGTGCCTAATCAGATAAGAGGGCATGGCTTCAGAATTATTTGTTGTCAATGGAAATGTGAGGTCATCTGCAGCCAGCACCCAATCAGATTAAGGGGTGTGCCTTTAGAAGAATTTGTCATCAATGGAAATGTGAGGGCATCTGCAGAGAGCGCCAATCAGGTCAGAGGGCGTGGCTTCAGAATAATCTGTCTTCAATTGAAATGTGAGGTCATCAGCAGCCAGTGCCTAATCGGATCAATGGGCGTGGCTTCAGAAAAATTAGTCATCTATTCAAATATGAGGTTGCATGATGTCATTCACAGCCAGTGCCTAATTAGATCAGAGGGCGTGGCTTCAGAATAATCTGTCTTCAATTGAAATGTGAGGTCATCAGCAGCCAGTTCCCAATCAGATTTCAGAAAAATTTGTCATTGATTCAAAAAATGAGGTTGCATGATGTAACTTGCAGCCAGCGCATAATCAGATCAGTTTGGGTGGCTTCAGAAGAATTTGTCATCAATGCGAAAGTGAGGTCGAGTGACATCGTCTGGGTTGATGAAGACTGAAATGGACTTCCCAGGATTCTCCGTGACCAGCTGCTGGAGTTTCTTAGCGAGCCGGTCGTCAGGTTGCTGATCGGCTCCGGTTTCTGACAGGGGAGATGATAGGTTTGAGCTACCCCCGCGCCACTGGAGCTCCAGTGTCAGTCGCGAAGCGGCTTTAGCATGCTCTATTGCGCTTCGCAAGTGTTCTGCTGGGTCTGAGCGAACGGACGACAGCTTACGCGCATGCAGCATGGCCGTGTCGTCACTAAGGTGCTCTAGCATGTTGCACTGCGGGATAAAGTAATTCGGGCAGGTCTTATTTACCAAGCAATGCTGCAAGTCATCGATCAACCCCAGCAGAAAGTGTGCAGCGTAATCTTCCTGCGCCAAGTATGTATGCGGCAGGCGATCGCAGGCCCAAAGCATGAGCGAGCGCAGATGATACGGGCTGATGGCTTTGGGTCGAGAGAGAAGCTTAATAATCAGAGCTTTACAAGCCTGGTATGCCTGCATGAGGCTGGCAGAGATGCACTTCTTCAGCTGCACCTCGCTGCGCGCAAACGACAAGCGCCATTCATTTTCCTTCTGGCCTGTAGAAGAGCAGGCAGGCAGCAAATAAAACCCGCTAATCACTTCCTCCTCCGTGATTTTCCCGTCCCAAAAATGGTTCTCCATTAGCCAGCTTTGGGCCACCGCCGGCCAGCCTTTGAACGACACTACTGGAACCACATCGTACAGCATTCGACTGCCTCCGACGCCCAAAATGATGGAGATGACGGTTGCGTTGCGCTCTACTTTCTCGACCCGTGGGACGCCACGCTGTGGCTTCTTCTGAATCTCCGCCAGAACCATACTAATGGATTCGTAGAACCAGTCGGCCACCAGCGTGGGTGAGAAAAAGTAATTGGTGGCACCATTAACGTGGTCTACAACCGTGCAACAATCCTTCCATTTGTTGATGGTGCCCTCATCAAACAGACGCAGGCTGAGCCAGGAGTGGCAGAGCGCAGAGTGACGCATGTCTAACGTGACCGGCTGGTTTCGGTCGTGGAGTTTGAGAGCGGGTACCAGTAACGTGAAATCCATGTCGTAATCGGCTCCCCGTGCATATACCGTCAACTCGTCCAGATCCATGTCAACCACACCTTCCCGGACCCCGCCGGACAACAGCAGGTACTCATTGGCAACTGGAAGCTTCTGGTCCAACTTCTGCACCATGCCTGAAAACAGAAAATGACATTGTTAATAGTGTTGTGTGTAACTAGGTACGAAGCACTGTAAAAAAAAATTATTTAACAGTAAAAAACAAAAAAACAAAAAACTGTAAAAATGCTACAATAAAAACCACTACAATTAAGTGGTTAATGGCAAGTTCCCCTACTTTATAAGGTGAAAAACTGTATTGGATATTACATGTATTTTAACTGTAGTATACAGTTTTTGGAGGTGCAAAAAAATTTGAGTGAATAACTTTAACAGAATTCCCTGCAATACATTACAAATTTGATGGGCTTTAAAAAAATAAAAATAACAATGCTTAGATTTTGCTCATCAATGAGGGTTGTATGTTGTAGCAAATTAATGTTTATTGCATTATTAAAGTCTCTGTGTTACCATGAAGGTGTTTAGTGTGTCCTTCTATAACATGTTAACATGAAAAAGCTGATTGTGATGGGCAATAGTTCACCATGTCCACCTGCTTTTGGTGGTTATCACAGTGCATTACAAAAGGTACAAAATAGATCTCAGTACTTCAATAGGTTGGTATATCAACATTAAATCAGGTCAAGAAATTACAGTATTTAACTGTAAATTTAAGACTAAACCGTAAAACCTAAAATGCTCTTACCACATTATTTTAAGGAGAAATTCTGACAAACATAGCTGCCGTTGTTTTAACGTAAATATGCATAAAATACAAATTTAAAGGGATAGTTCACCCAAAAATGAAAATTTGATGTTTA
>JAUMHQ010000075.1:14137716-14148399 GCA_032361165.1 Enteromius paludinosus | reverse complement strand
ATATTTTTTTTTTTTTTTTAAATAAGCAAGCATTATTTTGGTTTTTATCTGGCACAGAGCTTATAATATAAAATAAAATTTTAAATACTCATCTTACCACCCACCCAAATTCGCAGCACATAACTTTGAGCTGGCTTTGAGTGTCTTTTTTGCATCAGTTGCATCAGAGTCAACGAGATGGGATTGACATTCCTCCTAAAACGTCCTGCTAAAATCAGTGTTTCAGATTCAGTCATGCATTTTTATCAGTGCTTGATTCCATGAATGGCGCTCTTTATGAAGATGACATGTTTTGCAAGAAACATGAGACCGTAAGACCCTGCAAAACGAGTTCAGCACAGCCCGTGTGACACATGTGCTTTCTCTCCCATAGAAGACGTCGCTCTGTCAATTCGTTCGGCTCGTCTCCTGAAAGCGCAGAGGGGCCGTCGGCGTGCGCTGATGTCAGAGTTCCCTCCACTGCGCTGCATGTCTTTGTGAGTGTCGCTTTCCTCGTTTCTCTTTCATGCATCCTTCACGCTGTTGTTCTTCAAAGGTCAATGATGTGATGTAAAAGGTCTGAAATCCAGGTCTCCTCCAAGTCCTTATGCTCTTCCCAGCAGACCCTCTTCATTTATTTCCCAGCGTGCTCTAGTTGTGCATTGTTGGTTTCTAGGTGGCGGTTGAAATTAATGGATGTTTTTGCTGAATAAGAGTCTTTTTAGAGAAGCAAGTAAGACCTCGACAGCAGCATCCAACAAACCTAAAGCACAAAGGAGGGCCGGACAGGAGGAGAACGTTAAACTGGTGCATGATCTCAAGTTTTCAAGCTGAGACCTTTTTAAAACTAGATGTACTTTAAAGAGAGAGTGAGTGATTTGGTTGAATTTACATCTCATTTTCAGTCAAAGAATCTGAGTGCTACATGTTTTCAGAGCGAAGCCTGCACTTTGCTGGACTAATAGCACTATAAATGTAATAAAACCCAGAACCCAGTCAAAACCCAGATTTTAAACGCAACAAGTGAATCATTTAAAGCTTTAAAAGGAGAACAGGGAAAGCCATTATCTTGTTTTGTGTGTAGGACGCCCATGATGGAGAAGTGAATGCTGTGAGGTTCAGTCCCGGTTCCCGTCTGCTTGCCACAGGAGGAATGGACCGCAGGGTGAAGCTCTGGGAGGTCGTTTCTGGTACCGTATAAATCTATATTACCACGTTTCATGGTTCAGAGGTCAATGATGAGATGTAAAAGGTCTGAAGCCTTTGTCTCCTTCCAGTCCTTCAGTCCCTCGCAGCAGCCTTTGTTCATTTTTCTCCAGTTTGCTCTAGTCGTGCATTGCTGGCTCGAAGTGGCGGCTGATATTATACATGTTTCTGCTGTACATTTTAGAGTCTTTTAGAGAATAATAAGACTTTATAAAAGCAGCGTCAAACAGTAACCCAACACACAGGAGGGCTGGACTGAAGGAGAACGTCTGACAGGCTCATGATCTCAAGTTTTCAAGCTGAGACCTTCGGTCGTTTCAAAGAGGAAATTGGCCAAACTGTGTGTTTTATACCTGCTCAGTTTCACAAGGTTTAATGAAACTGCAGAATTTCTGTTTCCTCCTGAAACAAAGATGCAGTACATGCTCAGGTTCGTCTGTTCGGGGATTTAAAAACTTTTTTTCTGTTTGTTTCTCCAGGGCGATGTGAACCTAAAGGTGCACTGACGGGCAGTAATGCTGGTATCACCAGTATAGAGTTTGATAGTGCGGTGAGTTTTAAGATGTCTACATTATTTACATCAGTGTATAAAGTCAAACTAGAGCCTTATGATTTTCTTAATGCTAAAAACCAGGGCTGTAACGATACATCAAACCCACGATTCGGTTCGTATCACAATTTTTTTTCCGTGGGGGGTGGGAGAAAAAAACGATTTTTAAAACAATTTGCACCCGGCTTGGTAATAGATAATGGGGCTCGAGCACACTGAGTAAAAACTTGAACCCCTCGTTATTGACAACCGAAAATGTCGCATATCTATGGCGGCAAATATATGCCAGTAATACGTGAGCGCACCCCTGATGCTGGCGCGCGGTAAATCACATAAGCAAGAGGAATCAGATCTACACACAAAGAAACGGCAGCCGCGAGCTCATTTCAAACCGCGTGTGTGTGATATGTTATCTGCGCGCAATTCAAGGTAGTCACGGGGTGTGTCGCGATGCATCCTTATCACACCGCGACACAGGATCGTGGATCTGAGTGTCGCGGTTTCATATCGTGTATCGTTACAGCCCTACTAATAACAGAATAAATTCACAGCCATTTAATAATTTTATTTAATTTAAAAACTACTAAAGGGACAGTTCACCCAAAAATGAAAATCTGATGTTTATCTGCTTACTCCCAGGGCGTCCAAGATGTAGGTGACTTCAGTGTGCGGATGTACGGTTCTTCAGTAGAACGCAAAGATTTTTAACTCAAACCAGTCATATAATGCAAGTCAATGGCAACCAAATGTTCCAAAGCTTTGAGAGTCAAAAAAACTAAACACAGATGAAACCAAATTAAACCCTACGGCTCATGACGATACATTTATGTGTTAAGATGCAAAATGATCAGTCTGTGCAAAAAACAATAGCAAAAAATGTATTGTATTTTGTTTTTTTATAAACCCTTTGTTACTGCCCATAGCCATTTTAAGGCTTGCATAACTAAGGAGAGGGCATAAATGAGTCACAACAGCTGATGTTTTTACAAGATGCCTCCATTTATTACTGAACGAAATTCAAATCAAGTGATAAGCACCCGTACTCATAAAAATAATTATAAAAAATACAAATATATAGAATATATTAAAGAAAAATAAGTGCCAGTTCACGGGAGAGCTAAGAATGTAGAACCCTTTCTACGCCTGTTCTTAGTTTAGAGTTCTTGCCTGTCTACCGACAAAAAATAAAGAGAAACCGATGAGTCTTCCGATCAACTGCTTCCCTCGCTCAATTCTTACTAGCTATTCAAAACGTGAACTAATAAATAAATCCTCTACCAGGAAATAAGGATCGAAGAGAAACAAAATCACATAAGAAACATTTTATAAATGGTGCCAAAATAACTACAGAAAACGGCCTCAACGAGGCAGAAAAAAAAAGCACCACACTGGAAGCGAAGAAACAAAGAGAGATCGCCACTGACGCCTCGCAGCCTTTATATCCGGAACCCTCAATGACGTCATGACATGCTTAACAGGGATTCCCCCCGTCAACACCACCTTTGGGCTCAAAATATAAGCATCAGACAAGACACACATAACACCCTCACACACTTCAAAGCAAATGAACATGACATTTTTATTTTTTATGGTGAACTATCCGTTTAAATACACACTAAAACTCTTATGTTCACTAGAAACCAGCAAATTAAGTTTGATTTTTAACTTTAGTTATGCCAGAAATTTCACAAATACATAATGCATGCGTTTATTTATTTATTTTATATGAATTAAAAGTTTTTGGAAAAAGTAACTTTTATTAAATTTTTTTTTTTCCTCAAGATGTACTTGTTACAGTCTAATTCTATATGTACTTACTATATGGTTCGGGTTTGGCTTAGTGTTACTTGCGTTATGCATAATTTGTTATTGTGATACCAAGTACCTGTAACAAGGGCACCTTAAAAAAAAACGTGTTACCCAATGTTACAATGTTACACGTTCAATTAATTGCACACATTGATTGTTAAAATTGTATGTAAAGCATAACCCAAAAAATACGAAAGCATTGAGTTTTGGATAGAATACAAATTAATTTCATAAGAACCAAAACCCAGTAATTGGTTTAACAATTGCATATATATCGGTTAAAGATGACCTCGAAAGATATGATCGAAATGGACTAAAAGCTCCAAAAATCCAACTAAATTAATAAAGTCTTAACTTCAGAAAGAAAATCTCCCTGTAACACATACTATATGTAATGCATGTCTTACTAAATCTCCACCAATGATGTGCAGAATGAAGCAATGTGATCATTGTGATTTTTATGTTTGAATTTTTCTGTCTGCTCTGCAGGGCTCGTATCTATTGGCTGCGTCTAACGATTTTGCCAGCAGAATCTGGACGGTTGACGACTACAGACTGCGGGTGAGCATTTCACTGGAAAACATGCATGCATGAGTAGTGGGTTTAGTAAAATGCATTTATTGCTGTATATGTTATGATTTTCTTAAATGCATAAACGATCCAACGTTTTACTGATTGCTTGCATGCAAGTTAAGGTTAGTTTCTTCTAATTGAAAGCACAGCTGAAGATTATTATTGTCCTATGATGTACTTTACACATCAAGCATTTTGTTGGCTCAAGGTCAGTGATGTGATGTAAAAGGGCTGATGTCTAGATCTCCTTTCAGTCGCCTCGTCCCTCCCAGCCAGCTCTACTAATTTTCCCAGCATGCTCTAGTTGTGCAGCCCTGGTCTGATGTGGCGGCTGATATAATGGATGTTTCTGCTGAGTAAGAGTCTCTTTAGAGAATCAAGTGGGACTCTTGACAGAAACATCCCACAGAAACATAAACACAGGAGGGCCGGACTGAAGGAGCCTGGACAGCTGATCTCAGAAATCATACTGAGACCTGAATCTGTTCCAATCTGATTAAGAAATAGAAATGACAGGCCTTCATTAAGTTGAGTTGTATGTGTTTAAGTGTGTTTTCTTTTTCCCAAAGCACACACTCACAGGGCACAGCGGGAAGGTTTTATCTGCTCGCTTTCTCCTCGATAATGCTCGAATCGTCTCCGGCAGCTACGATCGAACGCTCAAGCTCTGGGACTTGCGCAGCAAAGTCTGTAAGAAACTCTTAGTAATTATACTTGCTGCTTAATTGCCAGTGTCCATGAATGACATGCAAAATAGCAAGTCAAAATTAGGTATACATTTCTGGGTGGCTAACTGAAATATTATTATCAAATTATAATGTTAATTAATACGTAATTTAATTAATATTATTCTTATTAATATTAAATGTTTTTCAATTTTTCAGCTGATTTTAACTTTAAATCCAGCAGGATTTTTAATGCTTATTTAAAAAAAGAAAAAAGAAAAAAAAATATTTACAAATTTTAAATTAATACTAGTTATATTTCATGTTAATTAAATGTAAAATTAAGCTATTTTTAAAATCATTTCAAATTTAAATGCGTCAGAATTTCAAATAAATCTTGTTAAAAAGATATTTAATTTTAATACTTTTTTTCTTTTTGTCATTTATTTTAAATAAATATTAATTTTATATTGCATTAATACTTGGTTAGTTTCGTCACATTATTATTTATTTATTTTTTAGAATTTTTATAAAATATTTTTTTTTATTTAAATCCATCAGAATTCCTTATAAGATGCATGCAAATTGACATTGTAAATATTCATAATTCAATGTGGAAAAGTTGCTAGTTTTAAAAATGAATTTTATGGCAGTTGGCAGTTTATTGAATGTTCATTTGTCTGAATTTGTGCTTGATGTTTCAACCCTTATAAGTCTGCTAAATAAAACACTCTTTCTCTCAGGCATGAAGACTGTTTTTGCTGGTTCTAGCTGTAATGACATTGTCTGTACGGAGCAGTGTGTGATGAGCGGACACTTCGACAAGAAAGTTCGTTTCTGGGACATCAGGTGAGTCAGAATCTGACTGGAGTTAGGTTGCAGTGCGCAGATCCAGTCTCAGTCATTAATATTTCTGGGGGTTTTTTTCAGGTCAGAGAGTATTGTGCGTGAGCTGGAGTTGCTGGGACGTGTTACATCTTTGGACCTCAATCATGACCGGACTGAGCTGCTGACTTGTTCTCGTGATGATCTGGTGAAAATAATCGACCTGCGCAGTAATGCAGTGAGACAGACGTTTAAGTGCGTGACTCACACTTTTTCACTTTATATAATAGTTTATTTGTATTCCAACATGAAATGCATCAAGAGTTCTTAAAAAAACCAAAAAAAACTTCATTTCTGTGTTCCTCTTGTCTTTTTGTAGTGCTCAAGGTTTCAAGTGTGGTTCAGACTTTACCAGGGTCACATTCAGGTAAGAGCAGCACAGTGCATGAGTGTGTGTTAATATGAAAACATTGCTATTACTTGGTTAAAAATTGCAATGTTTGATATTTTTATTTTACTATGTAAATTATGTAATTTTAAAAAAAAATTTAGTTTTTTACATTTCCGGTTTTCTCAATAGCGGAAGTGGTCATAGTTCGGTTAACTTGAAGTGCAGTGAATGGGAGAGTACCACAAATATATTTTTGCAATTTCATTTGCTCAAAGGTGCAAAAGAAACTATCATCAAGCTTGTTTTCATGACTTTCATGAAGAGAACGATGTCAAATTTGTCATGCTGCATTAGAAACACCCGTTTTTTTTAAATAATTTGATCCAAATATAATACTAATTATAGTGTTATAAATGGATACATTTAAAAATAAATTAATTAATAAAACGTTTGAGGATTCACCGTGATCATTGCTGATGACCGTTGAGCACATCTAATGAAAAGGGTTCATTTTTATCATTACCTTTTTTACTTTCAATCTTTCAAACCCACAAGCTTTTTTTTTTTTTTGATGTCAATGTTACGTTTAGTTAAGTAAGTGAGCTGACCGCTCATTAATCACCAGACTACATCTGTTTATGCAGCATTCTGAACTCTTGAGTGCTTGTGTTTTCAGTCCTGATGGAAGTTACGTGGCGGCCGGTTCTGCCGATGGCGTTCTGTACATCTGGAACGTTCTAACGGGGAAACTAGACAAAACGCTTGACAAGGGTCACAGGTGTGCAGGACAACACACACACACGGGCTGATGTGGAATGCTAGTTAATACTATTATATTCTATATATTGCCTAGCATTTGTTGAAAATCGTTTTTTTTTTGTAAATGGAAAATCTTGTTAAATGCATTGCACTGTGAGATAGTCACACTTTTCTGGTTGTTTACTTCACATTTTAGGAGGTGATCTAGGTATTATTACATGTATACATCTATTGCATACAGATTGAAGATACAAGGAATGCTTAACACAAGGAATAAGAACTTGTTTTCCCTTTGAATTAAATGCATTATTTTTTTTGAGCCTGTTGGAAGAGATTTTGTTCTGTTTTAATCTTAAATTCTCTCAGTTTCTCATAAAACAAGTCCTTCTGGTATCATTTCACTTCTCAAGTAAATACAACCTGAAGAAATGTTACTTCATTTGAATCAAAAAAGGAAAAAAGAGAAAATACTAAGCATTGACCACAATTTTTTCCATTGTGATGAAGGAAAATGAAAATTTATTTCCATATTTTAGAGGGTGGGAGCAGAGTTAGTGTTTTTGTCTAAGTAAATAAAATATTTCTGTATTTTTGCTTGACTTGACTATGCATAGTATGTCATGCTGAACGTTCTTGAGTTGATGAACAAATGAAAGATTTTTAATGAACTTTGTCTTTCTGTCCTTTTTTGTAGTTCTGCCATAAACTCGGTGTCCTGGTCTCCCTCGGGCACATACGTGGCCAGCGTTGAGAAGGGCAGCAAGGGTGTGCTTTGGTCAGACATGTGACTGCCCACTCTCTTCCTCCACAGCAATTGGCAGAGTACCGCCCCGTCGTGCTTGGATGAAACGGACTGTAAAGACAGAAGGAAAGTGAGCCCACCCTCACGTCCCACTGGCCTCTTGAACTACCTTTCCCACAATGCCATCTGTTTGGCTGTGCACGTGTGCTGCCTGCCTGTATGATCAGACAGCACCGTATACGCATTATACATTTATATCAACTTTCATGTACTGTCCGTCTCTTACACACTCGATGTGAGGGGATGGAGATTACACAAGTGACTGTCGCTGTCCTACACAACTCTTACTGCTCGTTTTAACATGGCTTTAAAATAGTGTTTGTGTCTCTATTGTCAGAGTTTATGCTTTTGCCTTATACAGATACAGGCCATTAAGCTGCAGGTGGGTGTGTGTGTGTGTGTGTGTGTGTTGAATGCAGTTCCACTTGAGCTCTATGGATGGCACTGTTTAAAAAAAATATTTTTCCTAGAGCAAATATCCCACATCTCCCTTTTTACAATCTTGGAGTAAAATGCATATATTGAACAGGAACACAATTTAATCTCACAAATATATTTGTTTTTCTCCTAAGATCAAAAGAAAGCATTTTGCTTAAAGAAAATGGCGACATTCTGTTTTTAGGATCATTTCCATTGATATTTTTTATATTTAAACACATTTTTCCCTCCTGTTCTACTTGTATTGCTAAAATGTCATGTTTGGATAAAAATAATTCTCATACTGTTATATAGTAAAAATCATCCTGTCCACAATATTTTATTCAAAGCTGCATAAATTAAGGACTAAAACTGCTATTATTATATGGTTATATTATAACATATTTTACTTAATATTATTGTCGTTTATTTTTTTTATTTTTTTTTGTGGATTGCAGTTTTGAATTTAGTGGGGAAATGTGATTTAAAAATAATGTCTTTGTATAAAATAAGGCATACCTAATAATATTGAAAAATATTAATCCTAAAAACAGACGTAATTTTCTTTATGCAAAATGTAGTTTCTATTATTACAGAGTATTTTAGGAGAAAATGTGCTTGAGTAAAAGAGCAGTGTACATGCAAAAATATAATATTAAATTTTTTATTAATGCTCTCATTATTTCTCACATTAAAAATAATAATTATGAGATGAAGTATTTTCCACAATTCTGATGATTTACATATTTTAATCAGCTAATTAATTGGTAAGGTGACCATACGTGCTATTTCCTGAGGACATGTCCTGGCCAGGATTTCTATATTCCTTTTGAATCAAAGTACCTCCAGAGCATCTTTAAAACATAAGGAACTGATGTCATACACCGATTGGTCTGCACAGGCAAACCAAGCCAAAACCTAGATCTTTTAGACAATATAGAAATCCTGGCCAGGACGCGTCCTGGAAAAATGGCACGTATGGTCACCCTATTAATAGGTGTCATTTCTGTTGGGAAAATGATTTATAAATCATAGTTCAGCTAGACCTCATATTTACACAAATGTAAACGAAACCGTATCACAATGTTTCAGCCAATCACGGCGCTCTTTTGTCCTAAGCCCCTCCCCGTGGATCCCTGATGAGCGTGTTTGTGTGGTTAATGGGTGATGCATGCTGTGATGTTGAATGAATGCAGTTAGGGTGTGTGTATGTGTTTTAGTGGAGAAAGCAATGCTCTGTTCTTTAGTTTTATTTAATTTTTTATTTCATACTCTGTACTCGAGCTCACACCCTGACGCATTTCCTCTGAGCATGACGTCTGTTTCAAATACTGTATCAAACTCTACGCAGGCACTCTCCTTGAGCTGTTTTGCAAAGGAAAACAAGTGCACTTGTGATTCGCCCTGATGCCAGCAGCAGATCTGGTGACACTCGCACTTAAAGACGCTAATGCACCTTCATACTCGACCGAACACTAGAACCAATGATGTCTCCGGCACGGTTTAAGACACTCTTGTCTCCTCGCGCTCAACACTGCAGTCTGTCGAGGTGCCTAACAAGTGCACTTGGTTTCAGATGCTGACTGGAGGGGACTGCACACTATATGGATGACTTGTGGGTGTGGCTTGTTTAGCTCCGCCCTCTCTAATGCATTTGTGGTGGGGCTGAGAGTGGGCAAGCTTAAACAAACAGTGGAAGATAATTGTTGCTAATGTATATGAAGTCTCTGTATATGTCTGCTTAATGTTTGCACACCATAAAATGTGTGGGACATTACTTTAATTGGCTTGTCTTTTTTTAAATCTGGGAAGCATGGATTTATAGCGTCGGACGGTTCAGCTGAGGTTTCTCGAACCTCTGTGTAAATGAGATGAGAATAATAAGAGGGTCTTTTCTCTGTGTGTATAATCCCATGAGCTGACATCAGCACTCAGACTGCTGAGATTGACAACACAGTCTTAAAACGCAGGCATTATGAACTGACCTGCTGCTGATCGTTCGGCCGCCTCTTTCTGTATTTACCCGCAAACATGCGTTATGTAATGGATCATTCCACTCCTGTGTTCTGATTGGTCAATCTAGTGTTCCACTAATAACCTTAGTTGATATCACAGCACAAGATCTACTAATAAGATGACAAACATCACTTTAATTCAGGAATTATTTTCATTTATTTAATTTTTTTTTGAATATTTAGGGACCTTTTCAGTCGATATGTTCAGACAAAATGCAGGTAACTTTATATAGTTATATATATCAACTACCCTTACTTACGTTTATATTACCCATACAAATAAAAAATGTGAATAAATAAAAAAAAAAAAAAAGAATATATATATATATATATAGGGAGAGATATATGGATATATACTATACACACACACACATACTATCCATATATATATATATATATAGGGAGAGATACATGGATATACACACACACACACACATACTATCCATAAATGTATATATATATATACATATATATAGGGAGAGATACATGGATATATATACACACACACACACACATACAATCCATAAATATATATATATATAGGGAGAGATATATGGATATATACACACACACACATACTATCCATAAATATATATATATATATACATATATATAGGGAGAGATACATGGATATATATACACACACACACAGAAAACATGAATCTGAAACACACCGGGCCAATAAAACCACA
>JAUMHQ010000075.1:14114920-14131198 GCA_032361165.1 Enteromius paludinosus | reverse complement strand
CAAAATGTCTTGATTGGTTTGGATTATTGTGATGTTTTTATCAGCTGTTCGGACTCTCATTCTGACGGCACCCATTCACATCCATTGCTGAGCAACTCATGCAATGCTACATTTCTCCAAATCTGATGCACTAATTTTCATTTTTTTGCTAAATTATTTCTGTAATATTCTCTGCAGTGTAAAGGATGAGGTGCTGAAGGAGATTCTGGGAATGTTGGTGGCTTATAGGGTGGTGGTGAAGTGTAATGCAGCGGGGTGAGTGACCATGAGCTTAGGTTTAGGTTTCTATATATGCTGACGTTACTAACAACTGGGAAGATGCTAATGGCTTTATTTCTACTCTCTTACAGCCTCGTTGGATCCAGGTGAGTGTTAAATCCAGTAAAGTTGTCTAGACTTTGTGAGTGTGTACGTTTGTAAGATTTATTCGTGTTTGTGTTTCAGTGAGGTTGCTGTGGAGGTTCCCTTTAAACTTATGCATCCCAAACCTGATCCAGGTGAGCCGATCACATTAACAGTCCTGACATTACAGCTGTTTTCTCTCATCACAGTACATGAGTTAAAATCAATTTCGAATATAAATGAATCAATTCTACAAGCACTACAGAACACGGAGCAAAGTCCACTCACATAAACTATGTTATTAGTATTGAATGACCTGAAACAGTAATAAACTCATAGCAAACTCATTGTTATAAGCTCATTTCCAATATATTTCCCAGTGTTGATGTACTAGCCATTATTATAGCTTTTATTAGTATTTTACATTTTTATTAATTCTATTTTATTTTCTGTATCTTAGGTGAATTGTAATAACTTTTAATGTTTTTTTTAAAGATGATGTCGTTTTTTATTATTTAATTGAATTTATTTTAGTACATTAATACTACTTAAACTTGCAACTCTTAAATAAAATGACACATTTAAAAAAAGTTTATTACAGGTTTATTTTAATTGAGAAATTGATTTAAGAAAAGTGTTTTTTTTATTGTTTTATTGGTAGTTAATGATAACCCTGATAAGTGCATTACTGTAAACATTATTTTTGATTTTACAAACATTGGAATTTGACTTAAATTACAATTATTATTTAATAATATCAATAATTTCTTATGCACTGACACAAAAATTGGATAGCGACAGCAACTTTATTATCATCAACGTTCAACTAAATAATGCCGCAAATAGAGCTGAACTTTAATTTTGTGTAACTGATGATTTTTAAAACCTTAAGACTTGTTATTTTCCTTCTTTGAAGCAATCTGTATTGTATAGAGTGCTATAGAAATAAATGTGTCTCGACTGGATCAGATAATAACTGAATGTTATCTGCTTTTTGTTCTCCCTGTTCTTCTCGTCCTAAAGAGAGGTAAGCCACAGTTATATTTTTCCTTTGTGATTGTCCATTATCTGGGTGTATATTCATATATGTGCCGTTATATAATACCCTCCATATAGAGTCCTCGTGCCTCTGATTCCACGTGCTCGTTGCACAATATGTGGCGTTCACTTCCCTGTCTTTAATCTGCAACAACGTGCACACACTCTTGAGACGATAAACGATCTGCGGTGGCTCTGGGAAGAGAAAGTTGAGAGCGCGAGGATCACTGATATCGGTGTCCCATCTAAATGCGATCGCTCTCTAGTGTGCAGCCCCAGTTTAGCGTCGTTTTTCCTGTTGTTAGCATTCAATAGAAACTGTATTCTGACATCAGAACAGGGGTGTGTGTCGTTGACACAAAACACCTTTGTTCCTGTTTTCTGATTTACTGTTCCTCTTCGTCTTCACATCTGCGATTCTATCGGCATTGATTGACTTTTTTGTCTCTTTGTGTATGTTTAGTGAAGACACGACTGACCTGGTGTTCGAGGAGTTTAAGCGCTCCTATCTGAAAGGAATCATCGGCGACGATGACGAATCTCCGGCTGAGCCTTGAGAGCCTTTTCAGTGATGCGTGCTCACGTTATGAGTGTTTTGCGCAGACAGACTTGTGCATATAAAGATTTGTAAGCATTTATGGATGCATGTTGAAATTGTGTAGGTGATGTGAGAAAAATCGGCCAAATCAGCACTTTTGCTGCAGTCTCCATATATTCACGGCATATGAGTATGTATTTTGTAGTAAACCTGATCACGGCTGCTAAATATTTGCATTTAAATGCAGAAGAACCAATCATTATTGGTTCCAGTGTGAACTTAGCCTTGTTAAAATACTAAAATTATAACTCTAGAGATTTCAGCAAGGATAGGCTGATGTAAAAAACATTATATTTGTCGCAAATGGATGTGTTGCATAGTAAATTAGAGGCATTTGCTTTGTAAATGAACTCAAATAAAACACTTTGTGTGATCTCTGTACCAAAAGACTGATCATTTTTAACAATTCCTTCAAGCCCTGTAACATATCATTTGTAAAGTCTTGTTAAATTAGTTAATTAAACAAAGATCCTCATGACCTGGAGGAAACGCCATTCATTTTTATATATTTTAGTAATTATTTATTACAACAAACCTTCAAAAAGTTTGTCAGGTAGTCAAGTTTTTAAATTTTATTTCCAATTTTAATAGTATTTGTTTCATCTGAATTGCCCCTATTACCGATTTTTGAAAATGAGCTTTCATGCAGTGTTTAACACATCCTTCAAAGTAGTCCTCACCAGAGTAGTCAATATTAGTCACTTAAAAGACGTTAAGCAAGGATGCTGCCCGACCAGACACTAGAACAATGCAGCTCACTAGTCTTTAGGCCAGATCTGTTACATTCGAAAATGTCCAAATGGAATGTTCCAATAAAAATGGCTACATTGAAGCTTTTGTCGTTTAACGTATATCTTTATCTGATCTGATTGTTCAGTAGTTTGACTAGTCAAAGTGTAAAGAACAGTCAAAAAACGAGGAGTCTGATTAATAGTTTACAGTTTATTGGAAACATAGGGATAATCAATACACAGAACATGAGCATGAACATGTTGTGCTGTGTCACATTGTTACATGGTCACTGTTAAACTTCACAGCACCCTGTTTGCACAATGTTTTTTTGGGGTGAATCCCCTCATCCCTGAACCTACATAGGCAACATCATAAGAGGTGATATTGTATGTTTGAATAATACACACTCAAAAGATATAAACCCAAAGTAAAGAGGCTCTCTTTCTCTCTCAAACTGATGTTTAACACTTTACTTGTGTAAGACAACACCTCTCTTTCTTGTACCTCTTAAATCCTTCTCTCCGCTCACTTATCAGAGACACACATTCATGCACCGGCCCACCCAGCTTTCCTGTTCGCGTTCTCATTGTCACTCTTATTCACAGTGTGTGTCCACTGAATAGCTGGATGATTTAACAGCTGATTGGTGTGGTTTGTTCCTGCTCATTTTTCCTTCTTTACAAACATCCGGGTGGAAACACGTCTGTCAAGGGAGCAAAATCCCCCCTGATCCACCTCGTTGTGTATTGTTGGGTCATAATGCAGCTAATCAAGTTACGGGACATGAACTGTAAATAAACACCACAAAAATCCACCTGGAGAACTAATTAATTCCAAAGGCTCTGCTTTCAGCCGAAGGTTTGCTTCTACATACAAACTACATAAAGTGGTCTTAAAATAGAATCTACGTGTGATCTGGGATATTATAGAGTCAATACAGATTAATGTGAGGGGTTGAGGTTGAGAAGTGGGTCATTTTAGAGGTTCGGTTGAGAGTTTAGGGTGCAGAGTGCGGGTAAAGTTTGGAATGTTGGGTGTAGATTACATTAGGGTGCAGGTCCAGGGAGTTGATGAAAGATTAAGTTTAGCATGTTAGGTGTAGGTATAGGGTGTACTCAAATGTTTTAGTTGAGACTTAGAATTTGGGTGTAGGTTAACAGTTTAGGGAGTTGATGTAGATTAGAATGTTGGTTGTAGATAGGTCTAGCATGTAGGAAAAATCTTGGGCGAAGGCTTTAGGGTATTGGGTTTGGGTCTAGGGTGTAGATAAAAATCTGGGTGTAGGTCTAGGGAGTCAATGTTTAGGTTTAGAATGCTGGGTATGGGTCTAGGGAACCAGTAAAGTTCAGGTTTAAAAGGTTGGGAGGAAGTTAAGAGTTTAGGGTCTAAGTCCAGGGGTCTCCAACCATGCTTCTGAAGAGCTACCCTCCTGCATTCTTCAGTTCCAGGCCTGCTTCAACACACCTGCCTGTTACTTTGACGTAATCATGAGCACCTTGATTCGCTGTTACGTTTGAATAGGGTTGGAGTTACACTGCAGGATGGTAGCCCTCCACGGGCGTGATTGGCTGTCCCTTTTCTGGGCTGTAGGTGGTGGTTTAGAATGTAGAGGTTGGTTAAGGGTTTAAGGTGTCGGGTAAGAGGGTAAGGTATACATGTGGGTCTCTATTAATTTCCAAAGGGAATTTCACCTTCAGGGAACTGCCTTTCAAAGGTACCAGGGAATTCTCTTCCAAACATGTCATCACATTTGTCTGGGTACAACAAAAACCCGCTAAATGTGCTGCTGGCCTCGGCGCCTGTGTACATGCCATTAGTGTTGCTGTCTTTCACCTGCACCCACACCCAGTCACCCTGGCTCAGACTCAGCACCACCTGCTGAGAGGCGGTGTTCATTTCCACTGGTGTAGTTGTCCTCACCATGGCCTCGAAGTTGTGGAAGAGTCCGACCTTTAGCATACGGGTGGACACCTGCAGATGGTAGCTAAACACGTAGGTTCCGTTAACCGGGGCTGTATAGACGCCGTTATCAGGGTTGTAGTGCTGGTTTAGGTTGAGGATGACACGTTTAAAAGGCACCGGGCGGCTCGGTGCAGGCAAGGAAGTGAGCAAAGCAGCAGAGAAAGAAGATTGCACGGCGGGTGAACAAGGTCCGGGCATACCAGTCATTCCCATGTCTCCCTGAGCACCTTTAGGTCCTGTGCTTCCATTTTGACCCATCGGCCCTGTTAACCCCTGGTCTCCCTTTGTACCCTTTTCACCTGTTTGACCTTGGGCTCCTGGAGCCCCGTCCTTACAATTGCACAGGCCCTGTGGACCTTGGTCACCCTTTTGCCCTGGTACACCTGTAACGCCAGGCTCTCCCGCCACACCTGGATCGCCCTTCATCCCTTTGGGACCAGAGTCCCCATTCAGCCCTGGTAACCCCCGTGCACCTGCAGGGCCAGGAAGACCCGGCTCACCGGGCGGCCCTGGTAAGGGCTCACAAGTTTCTGGGCACTGACCATCTTCTCCCTTTGGACCCTGATCCCCCGAAGGACCATCAAGACCGCGGTCACCCTTCTCACCTGGGAAGCAAATGTATAATAACATTATACTAATTACTAATAGGCATTGTGTGTATGTAAATGCTAATAGGTTAACGAAGATTCACTGACCTTTATATCCCCTGTCTCCCTTCACCCCTGAAACTCCGGGATGACCAAGGTCACCTTTATCTCCTGCATCACCTTTCTCACCTGTGGGTGTGTGAATTACATCATTACCATAGTTAACACCAGTTTTGGAGAGTAATTAACTGATCATGGTCTCTATGATCTACTTAAAGGGATAGTGCATGCAAAAATGAAAAGTTTGGGTGAAGGTTTACAATATTGGGTGTAGGTATAGGGTGTAGATAAAAGTTTAGGTGAAGATTTAGAATGTTGGTTGTAGGTCTTGGGTGT
The DNA here is from genome assembly GCA_032361165.1 of Enteromius paludinosus. NCBI lineage: Eukaryota > Metazoa > Chordata > Actinopteri > Cypriniformes > Cyprinidae > Enteromius > Enteromius paludinosus. The sequence goes on along the minus strand of JAUMHQ010000075.1, from coordinate 14,125,543 downwards.
AGTCAGAAGTTTGGTTAAAGGTTTGAAATGCTGGGTGTAGGTCTAGGGAACAGTTAAAGTTTAAGTTAAGAAGGTTAGAAGTAAGTTAAGAGTTCGGTTTACAATTAACCTATCGGGAAGCCCTGCCCCCATTAGTTATTGTTGCTTCCTCGGACAAACTTCTTACAATGACACCTGCAGTGTGAAAACCTAGTCCCACAATGTTTTTGGACACATAAGGCCACCAATTGGGACTTAAATATTTCATAGAGTTATTAATAAAATATTTGAGAATAAATGCGATGGATAACTCAAAACGATGGTTTACAGATCACAGTGCAAACGGAGAAGACTCATGTTACAGTCATCACGATTGCAGATGACAGCATACCGAATCCACACTCGCAGAGTACGATTAAATCAATTTACTTTTACTTAATTTGTGTTTATGTAGGTTTGTACATTACTATGGACTCACAAACATTAACATCTCTAGTTTTAGCCAGGGATAACTTTACCTTTAACATTAACATTCTGCTTGAGCAGATGAAAGTAAGATATTTTGAAGAATGTTGCTAACCAAACAGTTGCTGACAGCCATCGACCTCCATAGTATTTTTTTTCAGTACTACGGATACCAGCAGCTGTCTCTACAATATCTTTTTATGTGTTTAACAGAAATGTATGTATTTTGGGTGAACTATGCCTTTAAGCTTACAATGCTTTTTGGAAATGCATCCAAAACCATTAATTTCTCCACTATAAGTGGGAAGTTTGTAATGTTGAAAGCTACAGTTTCAAACAGACATCCCAAACACTGATATGCACAAGAAGTAAAACAAGAAGTAAGACTTGTTCTTGACTCTCACCCTTTATGCCGGGACGTCCTGTGAATCCTGGACGGCCAGGAAGCCCAGTGAGGCCTCTTGGACCTGGACTGCCAGGAATTCCTGTGAGTAACAGATGCAGTTAGTAATACCTTTGATGATAAAAAGCAGAGTACGTGTGAGAAAATGCTGTGGAGTTGGTACCTGGCAGTCCACGGTCACCTCTGTCTCCTTTCTGGCCTCGGTTTCCGGAGCAAGCGGAGCAGATACAGAACCAGGGTACCTGGTCTGCTGTGGGTGGAACCGGAGCTTCCAGAATCATCTGACAATAGGACAAATCAGGCTCTGCATATCCCGTTTGTCCCTGCGTCATGTTGTCAGTGGGTAATAACCCCAAATCTGTTGCACGGAAACCAGGAACTAAAGCACACTGTCCGAAAGACAAACACACCAACACCCCTACGATACCCCTCATGTCCTGTAGACAAAAACAGAGTTCAATCTAATTACAGAGCACCTTTAAAACATGGTTACTGTCTCACATCAAGAAGAGTCAAGATTGCAATGTGTTTTACAAGAGAATGCTTTTGAATATTTTTTATCAATTATATATATATTGTAGTACTGTCGAACAATTAATTGCTTACAAAATAAAAGTTTTTGTTTGTACATTGTACATGTGTTGTATTTATTATATATTTATATATATATATATATATATACAGTACATATTTTTTACATATTTACATGTCTATAATAATAAATAAATGTATTTAGTTTATATATCTTTTTTTGCGCATTTATATTCAACATTTGAAGGATCAAGTTCATCAAAGTTGTCGTAAAAAACAAGAATAACTATTGTTTTTGATTTAAGGACCATTTTTGGTGAAAGGTTTTGATCCATTTCGAATGTTGACTACTGTATACATAATATACACAGCACACATATGTAATGTGAACAAAATCGTATTTTGGATGCGATTAATTGGCACTGTGTCGTGTGCCGTCACATGATTAATTGCATTCAAAATAAAAGTTTTTGTTTGCATGATATATGCATGTGTGCTGTGTATATTATGCATATATAAATGCGGCACATTTGACCTGGTAATAGCACCAGTAATAATAAATATATTGACACCAATGATAATAAATATACCCATTTTGCTATAAAATAACAAATATAGAAAATACTATATAATGGGAAAAGCTCAACCACAGCACTAAATATTTAACACTAATTAACTTTTTTTTTGTATAGAGGATAACTGTCATTTTCATCAATTACAGCAATACGATAAGACAGACACATATCGATCACCCACCATGTTCCAGTGAAGCAGCATCTTCCTCTTCCTCAGTCCAAGTTAAGTGTGTGAAAAAATCTCTAATGTTCTGACGACATGCACTTATATACCTGCACCTGCGTGAGTGTGTTTGTGTGTATTTGACCACTGGGACTCTCTTCATTCACTGCGACCTCATTAGGCCAGAATATCATGAGTAATAATATAGTGGAGAGAAAACAGCTTCTGCCTTTGTGTGTGTGACACAGCAGTGTGAGAGCAGGCGCGGCTCAATCAGGACTGTAACAGGAGAGAGCTGATGCGTCTCTGGAGATGATTTATAATACAGGAATCATGGGAACACGGCAGGCCTCTGACCCGATCCAGGTCAGATCTCACACACACACACACAAACACAGAAAATTCTCTTTCTGTAAGAGCCAGGCAAGACAAGTAATACCTGGAATATCTTATCAAAGATCTGTGAAGAGTATCCCATACTGCAGCAGTACATTTGTTACTTTAATCTTTTATTTTGACACATATAGCGCTACCATTCCTACTGAAGAGCCGATGGCTGTGTTATTTATATAGTACAGTTCTGACTCTCATTGTTTCCTGGTTTATTATGCACTAAATTTGCATGTTATGACTGAAAATAAGTCGTTTGTTGACATGCTGTGGCTAAATATTAAAATATTTAACGCTTTCTGGGAGTATTTTAACCAAGAACAAACAATAAAATGTATCGAGTTATAGTAATATTATTAAAATGATGCAGTATTAGTTTTTTTTTGTTTGTTTATTTCTTAATAAGAAGTGTCTTTCAGGACTCGAAAGGACATTATTTAGAGCTTGGTTTAAGAATTTCTAGTTATTTTGGCAAACAAGGCAAACCTACGCAAGAGAAGCATTTTTTTTTTTTGCCGTATAATTGTTTAAATAATATACTATTCCCAAATCTTTCAGGAAAGAAGGAAGTGTGCCTCCTCTTTTTGTATTGTTTTCGGATATCATCATTTGACATCGTCCACATGCACAGATCCATCTTCAGCTGTTTCTTCAGGAGATTTATGAAGGTTTCAAGAAAAGGCCGTGGTCAATAAAAGCACAATAACATCACAACACCCCGCAGCGAAATGCTCAAGCTGAGGTGATGGAACGGTCTAGAATATAATAGCGAGAGTGTGTGTTTCCTGTAAATATACACCCTAATGTAATCAATCCAGTAATGATTGCTGAGTATGTAACTGTAGACTTGATCCTGATGGGTTATGCAGCACATACAGCCGTAATGGAATTCCTTAGAAAGACAATAAACACAGCACAGCCGTGTAAAGAAGCGCAGGACAGTAGAAACAGGGTCAGGAGCTGGGCGGTGCTGTGAAGAAGCGGTCGTGGCTTTGTTTGTGTTTGTGTGTCCAATTTCACATCTGTGTTTCGCATCTTGCCAATGCATGCTTCCTCAGTAACACACACTAGCTCTCATTAGGATGCATTCCCTTCAAATAATAACACATTCTTTCCAAACAACAACACAGCTCGCTAATTCTGTCACAAACATGCACAAACACACATCTCTTACAGCAATTCACTCTTTTTACATGCTACCATAGGGAAGATAGGGAAGAAAACTGAGACGGAAACTGATCCGTCATAATCGGTGTGTGTGTTTTATCAGACATCATGTGTGATCTTTGTCACTTAAACACCTTTTTATGTGTACTATTGTCCAGAAATTACTGTGCCGAATCACATTTATTTAAGCGCTTTACACTGTGTAGATTGATTCAGTGCAGGAAAAGAATTAATCAATTATAATTACAATTAAAAATGAATTCATTATTAAGAGGGTTGTTTGTAAATGTAGCATTGCATCACTTTGTGAATGGGTGCCGTCAGAATGAGAGTCTACACCACTCCATTCCAGACAAAAGCTGAAGCAAATCCATCATTAGGACATTTTAACTTGCTTCCAGCTAAGATATGAGTCTATAATCCATAACAATTCATTCAATGAAAACATCTATCCTCTGTTTTTGTTTCACATCAAAATGTGACTTTTGGCTTGTGAAGAAGGGTATGATCTGTGCTATATTTTTTGGATTTAATAAGCTGTTTTGGTGGTTTTTAGTTGGTGTGTGAAGTTGAACTATGCTCCAATGATATTTCTTCACAAAACATGGCTATTATTTTAAACACTCGATCTTTTTAACGTTTAAAAAGATTAAGTTTGGTATCTTTCTTTAAGATATGTGATACTTAGTTTGAATGCAATCCCAGTTTCTAAATATATGTGTGAATGTTTCCATTAATATATGAAAGCTTAATTTTGAAGTGTTCACATGCAGCTTTTTAAAAATTTTATAATTTTTTGTTGTTTTTTTCTGGTTATATTCATTTTAGGAATAATTCTATTTTATCATTTTGCAAACAATAAGGAGATGTTACTTTTGATTGTTCTCAGAGCGTTCTAAAACAAGTAACATAAAAGCAAGTGATTAAATGAGTGTCTGAAACGTTAAAGAAAAAAAGTTGCACAAATTAACTAAAACATTCTAATAGTGTTACTACACTCTAAAAAGGCTAGGTTGTTTAAAGCCATATTTGGGTCAAATATAAACTAACCAAGCTGTTGGTTTAATTTGTTCCATTAACCCCTGGTTTCACAGACAAGGCTTAAGCCTAGTCCTAGAATAAAATGTATCTGAGCTGTTTCAACTAAAAGAAACTCGTACTGACTGATCTTAAAACATGCCCGTTCCTTTGTTTTGTCCTAAGAGTTACACAAGTAAAGTTGTTTTCTTAGGTATGTATATTAAAATTACTTAAATGTCCTAATTGAACTATGGCCTGATCTTGGCTTAAACACTGTCTTTAAAACCAGGCCCAAGTTTTTAACCTTAAAATCCATATCTGACTCAAATTGGGTTGAAAAAAACCTAGCATTTATTAGAGTGTTAAAGAAACGTTCCCCGTGCGCCTTGATATTTTGGGGCCGCTTTTCCTCCAGCTCCTCTGTCCTGTAGGCGGCGCTCCCGGCGGCAGTGCTCGGTCTGTCCGTGCGGCGGCGCTGTGAGGCCGGTCCCGCTGGAACAGAGTGTGAATCCCGGGGGCTGGAGCGCAGGATGGCGGCGGTCGGTGCTGCTGCTGCTGCTGCTGCTGAGGCCGAGTCGTCGGACAGCGAACCGGAGCAGGAGCACGGATCCCCGCAGAAACTCATACGGAAGGTCTCCACGTCAGGTCAGATCCGGAGCAAGGTAATATACCGCGTGCGTGTAGGGTGGGTTTGCAAAGAGAAAAGCGCCTCAGACCAAGCGGCCCGTCTGAGATCCGCGACATTTCCTGCGTGTCCAGAGCCTCCGGTTCCGACCGACACCGGTCGCTGAGACGAGAGAGTGTGAATATAACGGTACCACGCGGGTCTGAGATGAGCGGACCGTGCGCGTGCTCGTGTTCTGTTGGATTGCAACATTGTAACTGTTTGTTTGGAATCTGCGAGTTTGAAAATGAAACGCTGTAACATTTGCAGCTCAATGAAAGCGCGGCGGTTACATTCAAACGCAAATTCCCTTACAAAAAAACTACTATACTTTCTGCAGCAGTAGAACAGTTACTATAGTAAAACTGGTCATTTTAAAAAGGAGGAAAATATAGAAAATGTACAAGCGCTTTTAAATGAAATTACATATTATCATTATATTTATCATTTATAATATTATAAACAGTAGCAAAATAGGTTACACTTTATTTGGGGGGCCCCTTTAATACATTCTGTTGACTAAGAGTAACGTTGCACCTACATATCTTTTAGCTCTCAGTAACGTTAGAGTATTAGTAGACTGGTGGGGTTAGGGTTTGAGTAAGTGGACATGTACTTGCAGAGTTACTTATTGTCAACACAATGTTCAAAAGCTACCATCAAAATGAAGTGTTACTTTCTGCAAAATATGTGCAAATATTTCTGAGGCAGCATGTCTATCTCTCCGTCTGTTAGTCTGTCGGCCAGTTCATTTTACAAACTCAAATCTTACAAAAATAACCTTGAGTAGTCATGGTTATCATTTATTAATATGATTAGTACACTTAAACTGTTGTAACTGGGATTCAACCCCTCCACTATTATAAAAAAATAAAATATGCATATATTTATTTATTTAAGTAAAACTAGGTTGGGAATGCTTCGGTTTGCTGGAGATTTAATGTATATTTTAATGTATTTCTTGCATTTTAGTTAAAACTACCATGTTATTTTAAAACCGATGTTTTGTAGCCTTCAGCTTTAAGATCTGAGCTGCTAAACCAAAGGTTAAATTGAGATATTGTTATTCACACACATTAAAAATCAGTAGTTGCAATCAGTAAGTTAATGGTTTTGACATTTTATGCTTGTTCTGGTTCTGACAAATAGGTAAATGTAAAATAAAGCGATGAAGAATAAGAGAATGTGTTCTTGACTTCCTGAAAGCTTGATCTTGGAGTATTTTGGATCTGTTTTTATTAATGCATAACCTCATTTACCTATTTGAAAAACTAAATTAGTCAAAAACATGTTCTCGCTATCTCTGAATATCAGTTGCTTTCTGTGTGAATTAGGTCTAGATTTATGGTTATGTTTAGGATATAGTATGTTTCCAGATATCATTAGCTTGCTATTGAAAGCATTGTGTATTTGAGAGATGATCAGTAACAGAGCCTCAAAAGCCTGTGCGTATCCGCTTAGTGAGATCACATGCTAGATATGTGAGATGATGTTCTGTTGCTTAGGACGGGCCGGAGATGACCTGTGTTTGCATCATTTATATGCTCTTATGGTGTCTGATTTATTGTTTAATATCTTTCACCTAGAAAACTAACCGGGTTTGTTTGCTCGTGCCGAAGGGCAATTCACAGCCAGAGGCTGTGTGATTAAAGCAGAACACTATGGGCAAGAGCTTTGGTTTATCATGAACTGGTTTAGTTTTGAGGTTTACATAATGTTTTCCTTTCAGTTCAGTGGAAAGAAAACGTAAAATGCTTATTCAAGTGTACATTCTCACATGTTGACTTCAATTACAGTAAATATTAAGAATTTATTTTTTTTCTACAGTTAAGCATTTACAAACACCAGACGTCCTCAGATTCTGGAGGATTTTACTGAGGGGTTTGTTTATATAGAATTTATCTTTATTTATATAAAATTTTGTAAAAGTATTTTTTTAAATGCAGGCAGTATTTACTGTTGGTTATTCAGTGATAAAAAGAAATCCAGATCCCCTCCTGTAAAAACGTTCAGCAATATTAACAGTAATAATTAAGATTTCTCTTCTGGACATTTATTCAAATTAGTATACACTTAACAATAAAATACCTAAATTGCATATTTAAACAACATTTCAGAAAATGTGTAATAACAAACAAATGAGTTTCATTATGGAATAAATCAGCTGTAAACGTTTATTATTTTGAATTTTTTTGGTGATTGGCATTTTTACTCTGTGGTGTTTTGCCGTAAAACAAAAAAGTTGAGCAAAACTATATTAAAACTAAATGCTTTTTACATGATTTACATGATATATAGGGCTGGGTATCGAGTTAGAAGTGCCTCGATACAGCCAGTTTCGATACCTAAAGGAGTTAATGTCATCAACGTCAGTGAGCTAATAAGACTGCAGCACTAGCCAGTGTGTTTGACCTGAAGTGTGTAAAATAGCCTTGTGTTATTATATCATTTACACAACTGCACGTCATTTCTATTCTAATTTTGCCACACAGATACACACCAGTCTATGATACACATAAACGTGCTCCCGCCGCACACACTCATAAGTGAGCACACTCCCGCATTCAATAGTATTTGTCAATATTTAACCGCAGAAAAGATGAATTCTGCATGTCTGTGTGTTAATGTATGGTGCAGACACACGCTTTTGTTTACTAGCATACTGACCTGCGCGTGACGCTTAACGCCGGTGATATTAACGCCTTGAGTCTCACTAAATGAGGACATAAATACAGTAGGCTACATGGATAACATCTCCAGAACTGCTCCGAGGGTTACTTCAAGAGCATTTGGCCGTTTCATTTAAGTAAATCGATCATCATATCATGTACACACAGAAATGTAAAGGTATTCATGGCAAGCCGTCAAAATAAAAGCTGGGTTTTGACATGGCAGCAGAAATGCATTACTGTTGTTCAGTAGAACGTACTTAATAGGCTACTACAAAAATTATTAAACCAGTATTTCTGCAGTGTTTTAAACTGTAATATAAAATACCCTTTATTTTCTAACAATTAAATTAAATGTTTAATAATTAAAAGACAAATGTCTTATGCCTTAAAAAATAATAATTAGTTTAATTTAATAATTAAATAGACTAAATAAATAAAAAAATAAGGCTATTGTAAGAATAAATAATAATGCACTAGTGTAAAGGTAGCATAACAGATGTGTTAACTATTAGAAAACTATTACATTTTATTAAAACTAATTTGCACTGATTCATGGTGTTGGATAGATTTTTTTTTATATATATATATATAAAACCTTTGTGGAAAATATGGGTGAAATAATGTTCTGTTGCCATTAAGCGTAACATAACATATGAATGTAAAGATGAAAATACATATTCTGACCTGTACTTATTTAAAAAAATATGTGTGTATGTGTATATATATATATATATACATATATATACATATATATATATATATATACATATATACATATATATATACATATATACATATATATATACACGCACATTATTACGATTAATCATACATTTGATATACTATGATTTACCTGTAGATGTATTGATTTAAACGGATACCTTATCCTACGTTATCCTTATTATTCTTTAATAATTGTTCTTTTGTTTTTATTTAGCTGTTATCAGCCTTTATGCCAGCAATAAAACGTTTACCAAGCCACATCACTTCAATCCCAGTAAACATTTAACCCAACTATTATTGACCTAACTATTATAGCAAACCATGTATTATCGTAATCGTGTGTTAATTATGATCTGTAGTGGCTGTTGTCATGTTTATTTCTGCTGTGTTAAAGCCTTAACGTGTAAGCTCTGGCTGTAACTCGACGTCATTTGTGATTTTAGGACCGCCTTCTCTCCGTTCTTAAGTTGCCAGGTATGCATTCCTTGTATAGTACACATTAGCAAAAGGATCTGTTTTCTTTTTTTATTTGTCCATATACACTGTGGACAGCCGCGGTACGTCATAAAAGTAACCCAAAAAAGCTGCAACCCATGCACAACTCTGTAGTTTTTCCAGCGATTGCGTTTTCAAAATAGCCAAACTGTGCGGGAAAACCATGACCCTGGCAACACAGGTTCACTGTACCCTCACTGTACTGCAATGAAGGCAAGAACTTATCAAATGATTAATTTGCATCAAAAAAAATATAAAAGCATTACATTTATTTGATTAATTGCATGCCTTAATGTTGACAGCACTAATATAAAGTGATCCTACAGAATTTTATAAAAACCTAATGACAAATTGGTAAAACTAGCGGTGTCGTAGCAAAGATGTCACTCTGAGACCCTTAAATATTATTTTTATGTATTCAATGACTCTGCAAAAAAGATTTTTACTAGTATATAAACTAGCATAGTATATAAATGGTACACATCTAATGCATAGATAATGTTATGCTTAAAAAAACCTTTTTAGTGTTTAGGGACCAGACATGGACTGGAGGGTAAATGAGGTTGTTATTTTAAGTGCACTATTCCTTGAAGTCTCCGGGAAGTGCGCTTGTCTAGAGATGCATTAATGAAGGTAACTCTAATGCGTGGGTGGCCAGGGGCTCTGCAAGGCTCTGGGCTGAATTCTGAGAAGTGGAAGCAGCGTCTAGCCCTCTGTACTGTCATCACATCTGTGCTCTGGGCTGTGGTGGGGGAGAAAGGAGAAAGGTCACGGTTCAGATCGGTCACGGGCTCTTTGAGTCTGATCAGACAGAGGTGAGATGAAAGTAACCGCAGGCATCTGTCCACTGAAAGGTCACGTTTGACCAGCGGCGCTTGACTGATTTCAGAACATCCGTTTAGGAGCTAAATCCACATCTTACTGAACAGCATCTTTGTGACGGTAAACACACTAGTATGCAGTACAGCAGCTGTGTTGAGGTTCTTGCGGTAAACATCTCTACTATTTATTTAAATTTAAATGTATGTGTTTAGCAAATGCTTTGGGTTAATGACTCACCCTATAGCCATTCAAGAAGTAGATGAGTTTGTTTCAGATTTGGAAGAATGCAGTGTTGCGTCAGTGTCTCAGCAATGGATGCTCTGCAGTGAATGGGTGCCGTCAGAATGAGAGTCCTGACAGATGATTAAAAAAACAATAATAATCTACACCACTCCACTCCATCAGTCCATCAGTTAACATCTGGAGAAGATGTATCTGTGTTTATTTGATATTAAAAATGTAATATATATATATATAAGGGCCGGGACTTTAATGCGTTAATTTAGATTAATTAATTACACAAACAATAACGCGTTAAGTTTTTTAACGCATTT
>JAUMHQ010000075.1:14098175-14110418 GCA_032361165.1 Enteromius paludinosus | reverse complement strand
TACCTATGTCATACCCATGTCATTATACACATTTGTGTCCTCATAAACCACATAAACCCGCACACACACACACACACTTATACTAAACACACATATATTAAACTGAGGACGTGTTATAGTTTACTTTTTATGTAAAGCTAATTATAATTGGATTTTTAGCATGTGATGTGATGTGAGTGGTGCTCGCCTTATGCAAAACCTTCCATGATCAGGGATTTATTTATTTATCAATTCCATCTCTGATTCTTCTCGGCATATCCGTAATAGTTCAAATTCTTCAGTACGTTTCTCGAGGGATCGTGTGGAAAAAGAAATCCCATGGTTGCATTTACTACCCTCAGCAGTATGTTGCCAAATAATTCATCTCAGAATAGAACTAAATCAGAAATACTTCTTTTGAATGACTTTTCAGTTTCTTTTTAGACCCAGTTAGCTCTGTATATTATATAGAGATGACATGCACTTCTGTTTAAAGGTCTGGGGTCAGTGTGATTTAGCCTTTTTATTATCAGAAATACAGTACAAACAGTAAAGTAGTGAAATATTGTCATAATTATAAAACAAATGACTATTTTTTTTCCTTCTTGAATGCATTGTGGAATTTAATTCATTTTCAGCATCATTGCTCCAGTCTTCAGTGTCACATGATCTTTCAGAAAGCAATCTAATATGCTGAAGAAACATTTCTGATTATTATCACTGTTGAAAACAGTTGTGCTGCACAATATTTTCACGGAAACTATGATATGTTTTATTTTTCAGGATTCTTTGATTGAAAAGTTTTTAAATCTCTTTGATGTTCCGATCTCTAAATCTCTGGGATTTATTTATTCATATTTTAAATATGATAACATGTATAACCCCAAAAAGAAATATGTTTTGTATTTGCAACAAACGAAAGCTTTTTAATGAGCTGCTTTAAGCTTTGAGAATGTAGACTTCTGGAGACAAATTGGTGGTCCAGTAAACACACACACACACTCGTTTCTTGCGTTTTCTGTGACGTTCTCAGCGAGGAAATGAAGCTTCTGAGAAAAAGGCAGAGTGTGTTTATTCTGGATCTGATAAACGGAGCAGCCTGAAATAGTCTGGAGCACATGTGCGTGTGTGTTCGTGTTCTGAAGTGTATTTATAGTTGACATTTGGACTGATTTAATTTTAATTGCAGGGAGGAGCTCATGCTTTTCCATGGTCTGTCCGTTTTGGGCTGCGTGTGTGTTGGCTGTTTTTTCATATGCATTTTTTCTGCCTGCTGCTGGTTTGTGGGAGGGTCTTTGGCTCTCTGAGTCATCGTGATGGAAACAGGGAGGAGTCTTTGAAAGAGAGAGGGAAGGAAGGAAAGAGACATGGATCAGCTGAGGAAGGAGAATTAGGAATGGTTTGCCGCTAAACCGGTTCAAGGATCTCGAAAGCGCTCCGATCAACCAACACAGAGAGGAAAAGAAAGAAATAGGAGGTTTATTGGACCGTCTGGATTTTCCCGGCAAATAAGTAAGAGGAAAGAATGCGTGGAATGAGAGAAAGAGAGAGTGTGTTTACTTAAAGAGATAGTTCACCTCAAAATCATCAGTTACTCATTCAAAGCTCTGTTACGTTCTTCTTTTTTAAAACACAAAGAGCATTGTATGGATTTAAAACTCAAAAAATCTTCTTGCTCCACAGGAGAATTGAAAGTTGGTATGAAATTACTTGCAGATGTGAGATAATTCTGGCAAATATTTGCTTTGCGGATAAAGATGTCTTTAAGGGTGGAAATGATTCGTGTAAATTGCTTTTTTATTTTGGGTTCTAGGTTTAGATTTTGCTCTTCTGTAATCGTAAAAACCATAAATAGCTTCGTAAACTATTCAAGTCTGTTTTCATTTAGATAGGTCTGTGTGTGTTTTGAACACTGTGTCCAATGTTGTGTTTTGGCCTTGGGCACAGTATGACAGCAGTGTGTGTGTCTATATGAGATCTGCATGTTAGTACTTGGAAATGACGGAGATTTTATAGAGTTGGGCTATCATTTGATTTAAATATGTGTCTGAAATTTGTTTGAATTAATCAAAATAAATTGCATACACTACAAGGTTTAGGATGGCCAATGGTATTAGGAGTAATGTTTTCTTCAGTAAGGATGCATTAAAATGCTTTGAAACAACATTTATTATGTTACAAAAGATTTCTCAAATAAATACTGATCTTTCGAACTTTCTTATTCATCAAAGGGACCTCAAAAATAAATCATGCATCACAGTTTCCATGAGATTATTAACGGTTTTCAACATTGATAATAATCAGAAACGTTTCTTGAGCAGGAAATCAGCATATTAAAAAGATTTCTGAAGAAAATTGAAGATGATTATGAAGTAAGGATTCAGCTTTGATCACAGAAATAAATTCGATTTGACAGTATATTTAAATAGAAAAAAAGTTTTTATAATATTACTGTATTTTTAAGTTAAAGGTCAGCCTTATTTAAAAAACAAAGTCTTACTGATACAAAACTCTTGAAAGGGTGTGCATACCAATATTTTTATTATTATTATTATTTTTAATTTCCACATCATGGAACATAAGCCTATGACTATCAATCTAGTTAAACGTTCAGACTGACGTCTTTTGCTGTTATGTAGTATTTGCTGTTCCAGCTTGAATTACTAATGCAGTAGGAAAAATTCATTACATTTTCATTTATTCATTCCACAGAAACTTTTATTGCAAGTGTCTAGTAAAGGCGGAAAACAACAAAGCTACAAATCTTAAAGAGGCAATAACAGAATACGCTTTTATTTAAGGATTACACAACCGTTAAGAGAAGCATCGTTTTGCTTGTTTTCTGCTCATTTGTGAGTTGCTTTTGATAAAAGCGTCTGCTAAATGAGTAATGTAAATGTAAGTATATGAGACACATAATATGTTTTAGAGTATGTGAAATGATGATTGTAGTACAGTATCTTATTTTAGAGCAGATATTGCTTGGACAGTCAGCTGGTTTTCCTCTGCTTCAGGTGCTTTAAAAGACGTCACTGGCCTGTGTTGTGCAAGAGTTGAGCGGTATCTGATCGCAATAGAGACCTTGAAGTGTGGAAATAAAAAACTGATTCATATTTAAAGGTGGATTGCTCATCACTGAACAGAATTGCAACATTTAAATTTTCAAACAGGATTCTAAAACATTCTTACTACCTGCTTTGCCCCACCCACTGTCTGCAATTGGTTAGCCAGACAGATAACCCCGCCCCCAAACTCAAGTCATTGGTTAAGTCAGAAGTTGCAGTAAGGGTTTACCATATTTGTTAATCATGGGTCAATATTTTCATATTTTCTTGTTTCATGCTTCAGACAGTAATTAATCTTGCAAATGTGAAACCCAATGCTAAAATGTGCTTTTAAATCGAGCTAGAAGAGATATAAAAGAAACCACCCCATAATTGTTTTAAATTGCCTAAAATTTCCCACACTCATCGCATCCAAGATGTAGGTGAGTTTATTTCTTCATCAGATTTGGACAAATGTAGCATCACATCACTTTCTCACCATTGGATGCTCTGCAGTGAATGGGTGCCGTCAGAATGAGAGCTGATAAAAGCAACAGTTTAAAGCTAAAAACATCCTAATGCTGGATTTGTTTTAGCTTTGGTCTTCTCCAGAGTGGTGTGGATTATTGTGATGTTTTTATCAGCTCATTCTGACGGCACCCATTCACTGCAAAGCACCCATTGCTGAGAAACTGATGCAATGCTGCATTTCTCCAAATCTAATGAAGAAACAAACTCCTCTAAATCTTGAATGGACTGAGAGAACGACTCCCAGTTCGAGTGAACTATTGCTTTAACCCAGCGTTAATCGTGGTGAAAAGCATTAGATTAGTCTGAAACTGATATTTCATTAGGTGCTTTATTACATTAGCGCCGCAGCTGTGTGTTAAAGTGTTAAAAACAGGATGCGTTCAGCTTATGTAACTAAACCCCAAAAGCTCTTTGAGTCGTATGACACGGTTCAGCTGGCGTTACGGCAGCGCTGATAATGTGTGTTTGTGTGAGTGAGTGATAAAAGTGGCTTCAAGATCTACATCAAAGACATTAACCAGACACACACTGACTCTGTGTGTGTGTGTCTGTCTCTCTTCCGCTGCGTGTCAGCTGATGCATGCGTCTGTATATTTTAGTAGGGTTTATGAGGCAGTTTGTGTACTCCTCTGTGAAATGAATAATATGATCGGTTTATATGCGTGTGTATGTGTGTGTGCTGGCGTAGGAAAGGCGTGAGTTATTTTTATCCGTGTGGGAACAGAGGGTCTTTGTCAGCAGCTGGAGGAAACGGATTGGGAAGTTGGCGTATACACACACACACACACACACACTATTTAAGGCCTTTAAATGCTTGATGGTTTGGCTGTTGTGATACAGCTGAAAAGGTTTGAGTTCCAGACGTTTGTGGCCACTTGTGAACATATTTCTGTTTTGCATTCTATTCTAATTTCATTGCAAGTTCTTGGGGTTTCTGTGGTCGTTTTACTTTATTGACAGAGCTGACATGAAGAAACATCATCTGTCTTTCATCGAAACTTTTAAAAGTGCATTGAAAAAACTCTTATTTTTAGGTTTAAGTTTGACTTGGAATCCCAGATTTTTTATGTGCTCTCATTATTTTCCTTTTAATGATATATTTGCACTATTTACTAACTTGAATGGCTTAAAATGGGATCCACAAGAGATTTAAAATCTTGATGAAATATACAATAAGGTTTCATTTTCTAACAGTAGTTAATTACATTAGTTAAAGGAGTAGTTCATACAAAAATTCAAATTACGCCATAAACTACTGACCCCCAAGCCATCCTAGGTGTGTATGACTTTCTTCTTTCAGACAAAGACGGACATTATTTTAAAGCTCCATAAATCCGATCTGCAAGTACTGTGATGCAAAACTAACCTATACGCTAACCTAACCTATGACTCGACGTATGAAGCAACTTGCATTGTACGTCGAGTCAAAGAATTCCAGAATTTGTTAGTGTTACTTAATGTTGTCACAACAGAACATTTTCAATCTGCCACCCAGCCGTAGCTGGCAATACATAAGCTGGATAACAAGAGCTCTTTGGTGTGTGTGTGTGTAAGAAGTGGACAGTGTGTTCCTTGGCCTTAGTTTGTGGGAGAAGCACATGTTTCTGGAGCCCTAAGTGTTCTCTCTCACACACACACACATAAAGTTACGTGTGGGTAAAGCAGCTTATAATACTGAAACTAATCTATTCTGATTTCTTGAGTTTCACCGGAGCGACTCCTGAATTTCCCCCCTCTCTTTTTCTCTCTGTAGGTGATCACTCCGTGTCGTCGGCTGGTTCTGTGTGCCGAAAACAGAAAAGAAATGGAGGAATGGATCGCAGCTCTGAAGAGTGTTCAGAACAGAGAACACTTTGAGGTGAGTTTCTCCGTCTGACTGGACGTTTTCACAATGTGTTCAGTGACAGGTTATTGTGAAATGTCCTGCATCTGCATGGAAAGTCTTTTTTATACTATTGCACACATAATGAGTCAGAATGCAGTTTCTTTTCTAGTTTAATTGACTCAAAACGATCATCTGTATTTTTTGTGCTGTTTAGTGAGAGGTAATAGGAGAAATTACACAGCAGTTAACCACTGTTGAAAAAATGAGTAGTTGTAAGAAAAACAATGTAATAACTGTATAAAATGTGTGTAGAATGAGTGATTGGATCATCCAAGTTATTGTATGCACTGGAGAAACATTTCTGATTATCATGAGTGTTGAAAAACCAATGCAATGCTTGTTTCCGTGCTGTAGACCACTCAGTTCAGTATGGATCATTTCTCTGGGATGCATAACTGGTATGCCTGTTCTCACGCTCGCCCCACATACTGTAACGTCTGTCGGGAGGCTCTGTCTGGAGTCACATCTCACGGACTGTCCTGTGAAGGTCAGGATGCTTATATGCCATAAATAGATGTTCTTGTTCAGGCTGATTTGTACTGTATGGTTTGAATGTGCTGATGGAAAGCTCTGTTTTTCATACAGTGTGTAAGTTCAAGGCTCACAAGCGTTGTGCGGTCAGAGCCACTAATAACTGCAAATGGACGACACTGGCCTCTATCGGCAAAGACATACTGGAGGATGAGGATGGGGTGAGTGCTGTTCGTGCAAAAACAAACCCAGCTCTGCTTTAGTAATATTTATACACTATTATAGTTTTATTAGTATTTTAGGTTATTTATATACATTTAATTTGTATTAATTTATGTCCTCCTGTTAATGTTTAGTACTAACACTTTACAACATTATTGAAGAGTATGAAGTCTGAACAATACTTTTATTGCATATTGTTAATAATAATTGTTAATTATTAAAATAACAAGTTTTCGTTAACATTTCTATTTTAGAGTAGTGATGCATGCAAGCAAATCAGCAACTTATGAGGTTCCTTATTGTGTGAGAATCTCAGTTAATGTCTGAACTGATGACTCATCCTGTAATTAACGGCTTTGTGAACTCTAGATCTCGATGCCTCATCAGTGGCTGGAGGGGAATCTGCCCGTCAGCGCCAAATGCACCGTGTGCGATAAAACCTGCGGCAGTGTCCTGAGACTGCAGGACTGGCGCTGTTTATGGTGTAAAGCCATGGTGAGGACCCGAAACTTCATGCTTTCTGACATTTATGATGCCTCATTAACTTAAGGCCGCACATTTAATAAAACACCACCATGTTCTCCAGGTGCATGCTGGGTGTAAGGACCAGCTCTCTCCGAAGTGCCCGCTGGGTCAGTGCAAAGTCTCAGTGATTCCACCCACTGCCCTCAACAGCATCGACTCAGACGGTGAGCGGCCAATCAGAAAAAGCCATTTCATGGAGATAACCTATCAGAGCGCTCTGTCAGAAATAACTCCTCCGAATCAGCTCTGAGAAATGACCAATTATGGCAATATGTCAGAAATAGTTGAGAACTGAAGTACGTAGATGCTTTAAACTGAAGAATCAAAGTGATTCAGTGATTCATGTTCATAAAACTAATATTTTAATGCAAATGCTGCGAGGCTTCAAATGCTTAGAATAATAATAATTATACTAAAATAATAAAAAGTGTTTTTTATAAGAACGACTAGTAAAAGTAACGCTTTTTTTTTATTGACATAGCGGGAAATTATGGAATATTGATAAAATGTATAAAAAAATTATTTAAAAAAAAAAAAATTAAAAGTTGAAGTAGTGAAATTTCTAAAACGTAAAGTGAATTAAAAATAAATTAACGCTAAAATATAGTAACGTTTAAAATTATAAAATGAGCACATAAGCACATAAACAGTTTCTTAAATTACTTAAAAAAGTTAGATGAAAATATAAAAAATATTATATATTAGTAAATATTATAAATACTTTGTAATAAAGCCCCCAAAATAAAAAAAACTGAAAAGATAAATAAAAATAACTGAAGTTATAAAAAAGGTAGTTCAAACATATTTATATATAATAAAATCAAACCTTTACAAAAATAACAAAGTCCATTTAGTTATTTATTAAAGTATGTATTAATATTTGTTATGATCAGTTAATAAAAATACAACAAAATATTAACAGAAACCACTTCTGATTGCAATAGTAGATCAAATAAAATTACATTGTTTAAGCTGGAATAAAATAAATACATTTTACATACATTTTAGATGAAAAAACATATTTGTTATAGTTTCTATGGCAACATTTTCAACTTTCATTGATATAAATTTATATGACATTTAAAAATACTATAATTTTATGTAAATGGTAACAAAACTAAAAACAATAAATCCATTAATGACAAATGCAACCTTATTGTTAAGTGTTACAGTAATGCTAAAATAGCTGTGTAAAAAGTAAAGTTTTGTGTGTGTGTTTGTAGGGTTCTGGAAGGCGACGTGTCCTCCGACCTGCACGAGCCCGTTGTTGGTGTTTGTGAACAGTAAAAGTGGAGATAATCAGGGTGTGAAGTTTCTGCGGCGCTTCAAGCAGCTGTTGAATCCTGCACAAGTGTTCGATCTGATGAACGGAGGGCCACATCTGGGGTAAAACACCTGTTACCCTGCACCACAAAACCATTAGTCATTAGGGGCCATTTTTAAAATTGAGAATCATGGGTCATCTGCAGCCTGAATCATAATCTTTCCATTGATGCATGGTTAGTTATGATATGACAATATTTGTTAGAGAAAATCTGGAATCTTAGGGGGCAAAAAAAATCTCAATATTGAGAAAATCCCCTTTAAAGTTGTCCTAATGAATTCTTAGCAATGCATATTACTAATATATTTTTAAATATATTTAAGAATCTTCATGGAACATGATCTGTACTTACTGTCCTTATGATTTTGGCATTAAAGAAAAATTTATTATTCTTACCCATTCAATGTATTGTTGGTTATTGCAACAAATATACCCAAACTACTTATGATTGCTTTTGTGCTCCAGACTCACAGATCCAGATCATTAACATTCACATTCAGGCAATGGAAATCAATCTTTCTGTGATTAATGTTTGTTTGTGTGTGTGTCTGTGGCAGCTTGCGTCTGTTTCAGAAGTTCGACACGTTTCGTATTCTGGTGTGTGGAGGAGACGGCAGCGTTGGATGGGTTTTATCAGAGATAGACGCGCTGACTTTACACAAACAGGTACAATTCATTACAGAAACAGATGTATTATCAAACTGCCAAACTACAAAAAAATAGGGTTTCGTCATTCCTTAATGGGCTTCACTGCAACCCAACACTATAAAAGTTTGTTTTAATTAAGAAACTGTGGTGGAAATGCATTTTAATGTTGTACTGAAGAATGTACTTCTTAACCCACACCATTTTCTACCATATTTAATTTGAACTGGAAACCTGTATTGTGAAGCACCTTTTTGCAAAAAAAAAAGGAATTGTTAAATGTTAATTTGATTGAATTTTTTAAATATTTATTTGAATTGTGTTTTTGCAAAAACAATTGTATTATTAGTTAATAAATCCACACAAATTAAAACAGGCATTACAGAATTTGTGGGGAAAAAATGTGCATTCAGTTGAGCCCTCTTAATGTTCAAATGTAAATAAATTAATAAATTGTTAAATATGTATGAATTAAATAATTTCAATGTTTTGGACTCTTAAAATTTAAATAAACAATTAAACAGAATTAAAATACAAAACAAATTTAAATTAGTTTATTAATAATAATAATAATAATAATAATAATAATAATAAATATTTTTATGTGTAATATAACTTTAACTATGTATGTGTGTATATATATATATAGTGTTTATTATTATTATAATTGTATTATTGTTTTGCTGATAATAATAAATAAATAAAAATCTGTTACTACTACTACTACTAAAAATTTATCAAAATTGCAACAGAAGTTTGGAAATTAAGAGAAAAAAATATAGAGAAATTTAGGAAAGAATAAAACCGATTACATAGGACCCAAATATGGCATTAATGTCTAGGACACAATAGAGTTTCAGACACTGTTTCTTTGCTTATACTGCCTTCTGGTGGTCAATCTTTAGCACATGGCTTAAAATCAGCGGTGTGTTTATTTTATGCAATTATTTAAATTAACATTTAGGAAATGCTTTTATCCAAAGTGACATAAATTGCATTTAAGGTTTTACTCGGTTTCTCAGTTAATTAATTCCCTGGGAATCAAACCCATGTTCTTCCGAGCTCTACTGTTTGAGTTCCAGGTTTATGTCAAGAGGAGATGTGTAATGTGTGTGTGTGTGTGTATGTTGGCTCTGCAGTGCCAGCTCGGCGTACTTCCTCTGGGAACAGGAAATGACCTGGCCAGAGTTTTGGGGTGGGGCTCAGCGTGTGACGACGACACACAGTTACCACAGATCCTGGAGAAACTCGAGAGAGCCAGTACTAAGATGCTGGACAGGTCAGTATGTAGCATGTCGCTGTAGCAGTCCGTTTCTCTCCTCCTCAGACATTTAAGCACTTTTGTTTCTCTTAGATGGAGTATTATGGTATATGAGACCAAGTTACCACGGCAGCATTCCAGCTCCACGGTAACAGAGGACTGTAGCGAGGACTCAGAGGTAACGGAGGATGATTAATGCTGTTTCAAAATATTTGTTTTTTAAATAACTGCTGCTGTTCTGTTTACTCTCTTCTGATTGGCTGTCTTGTTTAAGGTGCAGCACATTCTGACCTATGAGGACTCAGTTGCTGCTCATCTTTCCAAAATCCTGACGTCCGACCAGCACTCGGTGGTCATTTCGTCTGCCAAGTATGTACTGGATATGTGAGCATTTCTGTTCATGTGTATTTTTGCTGGTGGTTTATCTTAAAGCATGTCTTTCAGGGTCCTGTGTGAGACTGTAAAAGACTTTGTTGCGAAAGTCGGACGTGCTTATGAGAAAAACACAGAAAACTCAGAAGAATCAGAGGCCATGGCTAAAAAGGTCAGCTGTGATTGGATACAGTTCTATGCTGTGATTGGCTGTTAGAAGGCTTGGAATGTTCACTTAGTATGTTTTTGTGCAGTGTGGTGTGCTGAAAGAAAAGCTGGACTCGTTATTGAAAACGCTTAACGAGGAAGCACAGGCCAGCATTGTGATGTCTGCGCCGCCGCCCACCATCGCTGAGGAGCAGGTGGATGGGGAGGGCGAAGTTTTGGCTCCACCTGCTGCCCCGCTCACAGTCCCTGCCCCTTGCTCGCCTCGACCACCAGCCGCTATCTTTAAACCCAGAGAGCAGCTGATGCTTCGAGCTAACAGCCTGAAGAAAGCCATCAGACAAATCATAGAGCACACAGAGAAAGGTAGCATATTTTTCCTGGAAAATCAATGAATACTTATGCAATTGCAATTTAAATATATATATATATAATGAGAGGGGGAATAGAATAGGTAAGCGCTAGTGTCAGTTGTTCAGGGCCTGGCAGAAAAGATCTTTTTGAAAATGGCCAAAGAATCAGGTGTTTGAATTGGGAACAGAAGAGGTCTGAGCACTGAGCCTTGAGGAACCCCAGTAGCAAGAAGTTATGACTTATAACCCTCACCCCTCCAAGACATCCCGAAAGACCAATTATACATATATATTTAATTATTGCATGGAAAGTTTTGTTCATGCATCACCAAAACAGGATAGCCTAAAAAAATCAATCATGTGATTGAAGAATCTGTATAACAATATAAGTGTGATTACTACTGTCGACCTCCCCTACTTCACATTATATTGAAAACCTGAAGATTCACATCTTTATGATCTCATCTTTCAGCGGTGGATGAACAGAACGCTCAGACGGAAGAGGGTTTGCCTTCACTACCAGTGGAGGAAGAGGAGGACGACGATGGTTCAGAAACATTATCCCTGCAGTCGTCATACAGCAGCCGAGCGAGAGCCAGCAGACGAGGTGAGACCATTCGTTACAAACACTCGTTAGTCAAACACAGCGGCACTCGTTTACTTATTTTCTCTCTCTATCTCAGCATCTAAGACTCCATGCGAGAAGCTCATCAGTAAAGGAAGCCTGTCCATAGGCAGCTCCGCCTCACTACCGGCTCAGACAGGAAGTAGAGAGAACATGCCCATGCTGAACGCTAAGATCCTCTACCCAAGTAAGAGCGTCAGTCTGTATTTAAGTGCTTGGGCTGTTGTTCAGAATCTGATCTTGTGTGTTTGTGTGCGCAGGTCTCAGAGCAGGGTCTTTTAGCGGTTCGGTGATTACCAGGCTGCTGGTCAATGCTGATCCGTTCAACTGTGATCCGGAGAACCTGTGAGTTTCATTCTGTTATTACATCAGCCGATCAAATTTAGGGCAAAAGCTGATGGAAAGGTGCCTCTCTGTGTTTCAGGGACCTGTACACTGAGAAATGTGTAATGAATAATTATTTTGGAATCGGCCTGGATGCCAAAATCTCTCTAGATTTCAACAACAAACGTGACGAGCATCCAGAGAAGTGCAGGTACATAAACATTTCAAATATATTTTTTTAAAGAAATCTCTTCAGCTCACTAAAGCTGCATTTATTTAATCAAAATACAGGAAAGACTGGAAAATTATGAAATAGTAAGCCAGGGGCACATTTTCTGCAAATATATGACAATATATATAGTTAAGAGCTTTATTGTCGAATGTGCAATATATGTATATATTTGCAAACATACACACACACACACACACACACACACATATATATACACTATATTACCAAAAGTTTTCGCTCACCTGCCTTTACTCATTCTATGAACTGAAGTGCCATCCCATTCCT
>JAUMHQ010000075.1:14081721-14096880 GCA_032361165.1 Enteromius paludinosus | reverse complement strand
GTCCTCATAAACCACACACACACACACACACACACACACACACACACACACACACACACACACACTCAAACACACTCTGACTGGTTTGTTCTGTCTCAGGTTTGTGCCTCAGATTCGTGACACTCGGCGTGAGTTCGTCCGGATCGGAGACGATCTCGATGCTGCTGTTGTGAAAAACGCTCAGGTCAGTCGACACAAACCCGCTGACGCTGAGCGAGCGACTCACCTCCTGCTCGCCACACGCAAGTGCTACCAACACTTCGCCCTGGACTACTGCCTGCAGGTATTTAAGACTGGGAAAATTCAGGGCAGGTCACTAAATGCAGAAGCATTTGTGAATATGGGCGGTCTTATGATAATGAGCTCATGATTTTAACATCGTAGTCATTTTTGCATCCAAATGTTCTGAGCAGCTGTAGGAGCGTTGAGTTTGAATGTCACAGAGCTCATACAGCTGAGCAATGAGAGTCAGTGGTGAGGTGTTATCAGCACATCATGATGTCAGCACCCACGAATGAAGCTGATTGGCTGCTGCTTCTTGGTGTTTGTTTTGACTCAGATCCTGTTTACTCTGGACTGACATACTGAACTCATGTTACACGTCACTCCAATATCACCTCAGACAATCAGATCTAATGTTGATGTTCCTCTGATGTCTTATTAATGCATCATATTTCACTGCAATATATATATATATATTTTATTTTATTTTATTATTATTATTTTTTTAAGGTAATGTTTTACTCCCAATATTTATGTTGCAGGGTTTTTTATTATTATTATTATTGTCTTATTCATGCATTTATTCATTTATTTGAATTTATTGTAGAACAAAATAAAAAGGAAAATACATGTATGTATTTTATTAAATTTTTTAAATATTCAGTTTTTATTTTAACATTAATGTTTATACATGTTTATAAATATTTAAAAATTATTTTATTAAAATATTTAAATTTCTCCCCAGTAAAATAGTAAAAGAATATATATATAATTATTATTATTATTATTATTATATTTATATGTTTATTTATTTTTTTTATGTATTATTTGAAACTATTTGGGAAATCTGGTGAAAATGACTCTGCTACAGAACAAAATAAAAATATAGTTTATGTATTTATTTAGTCATTTATTCTATTTTATTAGTTTTTGCAGGAAGAAATAAAACATTTAGTTTGTATTTAATTAATGTTCAAACATTTCATTAGGGAGAAATTCACCCAGAGAAATGTTCACATGAACCAATTTCACCAGAGAGAATGTGTTTGTTTTTCGTCTTTTCTTGCAGCTGAATAATTTCAAGGTTCAGCAGAAGTTGGATATTCTGAATTCGGTGAGTTGTTCATCAGAAAAACTGGGTTTGTGAATACAATAGCATCTTGTAAAGAGACTAAAATAATCTTTTTTTCTTCCTCAGGTCTTCTCGTATTTTCACGCTCAGTACACGTTTTTCCACCAAGGATTCGACCTGCTGAGAGATCTAGAACCGACTATGAAGACGATGGCCTCACAGGTCACACAAAACACATCAGACGTTCATATACACTCAGAATAAACACCACCTGCACACACAGTGTTTTCTGGATGCTGTAGTTTAATATGAGTAACGTGTGTGTGTGTGTGTGTGTGTGTGTGTGTGTGTGCAGCTCTCTCAGCTGTCGTCTGACTGCACTGCCAAGAGGAAAGACCTGGAGAACACACACCTGCTCGTCCAGCAGAGAGTGAGATGATATAAAATACTCATGAGCACTTCAGTCCCAGTCTGTAGTTTTGAGGTCATTTGATAGGATTTTATGTCAATAGATTTTTGCACGGACTAAAACACCTTAGTGTTACCTTACCTTTTTTGTCTTGTTTTTGATTACAAATGTCCAAAATGTTTCAAATCAAGATGCATTTGCGTGAGAACCATTGAAGTGCTTTTAAGACTCTTTCAGTGGGAAAAGAAGGATATAATTAACTCAAACTGAAGATTATTTTTTCTTCTTGTTTTAAGCATAAATCAGTTTAAAAGGCTTACGGTCTTGAATTAGCTAGATTAAATGAGCAAGTATCTTTTAAAAACAAAAAAATTTAAAAACTTTTTTTGCAGGACCCTTACTATTGATCTAGACTATTATTAAGTTATTCTGCTTAAGAAATGTAAAAACATTACAATTTATATATAATAAGTAAAAAAAAAAAAAAATACACACACACACACTTAATGAATATTTCTTTGCATTTATATTATCATTATCATTATTTTTTTCTTTTTACATTTCTTAAGTTTAACTTTAAGTACTAAAATAACTACATAAAAGTGTAAATGTTAATTAAACTGGCTGTGTGTTTGGTAGGATGCGTCTGGAGAAGCGGTTATTGTGTGTAACCCGTCTGACGGAGGAACGATCCGGGGTTACCTGTTTAAACGCTCGCGCAAGAAGAACAAGACATGGAAGAGGTCAGACAGACCATCACGGAGATACCATTACAGCTTTTAATAATATTTTGAGCTTAATTATTAGTATTTTTTTACATTAATACTAATTTAGCTTTAATTTTTTTAATAATTGTGTTTGTATCATTGTGTTCGTAATTATTGTAGTTCATTAAGTTGAATATGAAAATGAGAAAAATACTTGATTTCGCTGATCATTTATTGTATTTCAAGTAACAATTCAGTGATTGTAGTTTAAGTAAACTCTCATCACCCTGAAGAGACAGATTTGTTTATATTAAAATAATTTATTTTTCATCTCTCAGGTGCTGGTTTTCTACTGAAAACAGTCAGTTAATCTACTCCAAATCACACAAGGTAAACCATCCACAACTAGGTCTTCCTGTAACTTTTTTTTCACGTGTGTGTGTGTCTGTGTGTGTGTGTGTGTGTGTTCTGGTATACAGTATATGGTTTAGGACCCAAAAGTGTATAATGACGTGTACTAAACGTAAACATGGTTTATGTGTCCCTGAAACCAAAAGGTAAAAAAAAAACGTTCAGAAATGCCAGTAGTTTCATGTAAGGTGAAGGTTGGAGAGTCCCAAAATACATGTGTGTGTGTGTGTGTGTGTGTGTTTCAGGAGCCGCCGGTGGTTCTGTTCGATGATCTGCGTCTGTGTGCGGTGAAATCTCTGGATGTGATCGACCGCCGTTTCTGTTTTGAGCTGCTGTCGGTGCAGAAGTAAGGCGATGAAGCGCTAAAATCTGTCAGGTGTGTGTGTGTGTGGTGGTAATCACGTGTGTGTGTGTGTGTGCACACAGGTGTTGTGTGTTACAGGCGGATTCGGAGGAGCTGAAGTTGGCGTGGATTAACGCTATTCAGGGCTGTATAGACATGGCGTACCGCGATCAAGTATCAGATCAAAACACTCAGGTACAGATCCTACTCATTTGAACACATATACTAGAGTTTTTATGTATATCTATCTATATATATAATCAATATGATTTATATGATTAATATTAGTGCTGTCACACTATCAATCGTGATTAACCAGATCCAAATAAAAGTTTTTGTTTACATGTATGTACTGTGTATGTATTTATAAATGCACACACATGCATGTATATATTTAAGAAAAATACTTTACACTTCATTTCCATCCATTATTGTCAATTTGATTGAACAGATACCTACTGATACTGAACTGAGCTGGACAATGACGTCACTGAATGTTTAATCTTGTTATTATACATTACTGACACTCTATTCTCTTATTTGATCATCTTAAGTGCTTTGACACAATCTCTATCGTTAAAAGTGCTATATCAATAAAGGGGACTTGACATTTGTATGTTAAATATATTTATATGTAATATTAATTATATAAATATATTCATGGGTGCATGGGTGTGTATTTATATATATATATATACACATATATATATACTATATAATTTAAATATAAACTTGAATATGATTTTTTTCAATACTTGGAAAGAAAAAAATATATAGTATGCATGTCTGAGTATGTGTACAGTATATGTTTCACAAACAGAGTGGATGTTCATTGATCAAAGGGTGTGATATTTGCATTTTGTGTGTGTTTAGGTGAAGGAGAACTCCTCCCCCGCGCCCGCTCCGGACCCGCCCCTTCACCCCCCGGCTCTGGGCGTGGCTCTCCGTGGCAACGGTAACCGGCACTGTTGTGACTGCGGGGAGGCGGAGCCACGCTGGGCCAGCGTTAACCTCGGCATCACCATGTGCATCGAGTGTTCGGGGATCCACAGGTGATGTCTGAAATAACACACTACTCCACCGTCTAGTGCCGGGCTGTCTGAACTCGGCCCTGGAGACCCGGTGTCCTGCAGAGTTTAGGACCGTGTTTGGACAGCCCTGCTCCAGTGTGTACATTATATTAGGTTATTCTGCCATCTAACATCAGATTATTGACGTTCCTTAGTATGTAATTAAACATGACAGTTGAGTGAACGAAGCTTTTGTTCTTTCGGTTAATGAAGTGCATCATTCAGGCATTTAAAGTGTGCTTTTTTAGTATTTATGGCATAGAATAGTGCATGAGTGCGCAAAATTGGCCGGGTTTTTTATCATTTCTCTTATTATTGTATTAATTATTTGTATTACTTCTAATAAAGTAAACAATAAATTAAATAAAATATTAAAAATGCAACGTATTTGATTGCAGCTATTTTTTATTTATTTATTTCTTTTTTACTTTTTATTCAGTTTAACTTGGACTAAAATAACTAAAACGAAAACCAAAATAAAGCTGAATATGAAAAATAAAATGACAAAAACTAAATTACTAAAACAAATAACTAAAATGAAGATGGGAAATAAAGATTTAACTAATAAAAACTAACAAAATATTCAAACGTAAATGAAAATTGGAAACAAACAAGTGCTTTCAAATGATTAATGAATTTACATATACATAGAAAGATATACGTATAAATACACACATACAAGTAGAGACCTGCACCCGACAAATATGTTTGGTTTTATTTGAGTTTAATTAAATGGGATGATGAACGAGGAGCTTTTCAGAACATAGAAACACAGCTAGAAACAGGCTGATCATTTTGCAATGAAACAAAATAATAACAAACGTTGATTTTTCAAGTGATGAAACAGAAAAGCATTTGGCCTAATACTGCTTCAGCAATATACGTGCTTCTATCTGTGTCCTGCTCTTCAGACACTGTGCCTCAGTGCGGGTCTGCATTCATGAACCACGTGAGAATTCGCTTCCGAGCCTGCGCCTGTAACGTGTTTTTAATTTATTCGTTCTTGTTGCTTTTGTGCAGTAGATAAATAACAGAATATTTTTTTTTTATGAAATTAATTTTAAGATGAATGCATTTTGCGTGAGTCCCGCGAATAATTATATTCTCCCGTAACCCACACGAACATGAGGACCTTACCGCCCGCATCCACCCATCAAATCTTGTCCCGCGCCGCACTCGGTCCCGCGGGACTGCAGGTCTCTACATGCAAGTATAAAGTTATTAAAATAAATATATAAATGTTTTCAAAACATATGCAGTACGTGTGTGTATTTAAATAATAAATATACACAGAACACGCACATATATGTTATGTAAAAAAAATTCTTTTTGAATGCGATTAATTACGATTAATCATTTGAACGCACTAATGAAAAAAAAACATATTCAAAATATTAATAAAACTACAATGTCTGAGTGATACTGGAAAGTTTATTTTCCTATTTCACTCACTTTCACTCAGTTTTTCATTTTATTGTGTATCAATATAATGTTAAATATAAGATCTATATTTTTCTTGTGCATTAACGGTGTGTAAAGTAGATTATAGTCATCTCAGAGAGTCAGGAGTGCAGCGCACACACAGACGATGAAGTATAGTTCCACGGATAGTATGACTCTATTGAATGGGTTTGTGTTGACAGGAGTCTCGGCGTTCATCTGTCTAAAGTTCGATCGCTCACTCTTGATTCCTGGGAGCCCGAACAGTTAAAGGTTTGTTATGTGATCTGGTTTTATTATTTTTTAAAAACATTACATAAACATCCTAATGCATCTGTGTCAAAGATAGGCAGCGTTGCATATGTAATTATTCATTTTTATTATTATTATTTTACATTTTTGTTACTAGTCTTATGCTCTCTTCTGTTTTGCCATTGGTTGATCTGTATCTCTAACTCCGCCCCCACAGCTGCTGTGCGTTCTGGGTAATGAAGTCATTAATGGCATTTATGAGCGTAGCCCAGCAGATGGACTGCAGAAGCCCAGCGCAGACAGTCCACGGTACGAAACAGAAAGTGTTGCTATATATTAATCTGAGTGTATAAATGATTGTTGCCGCTGTCTCTCTCAGGCAGGATAAAGAACAGTGGATCCGGTTTAAGTATGTGGAGAAAAGATTTGTGATGCGTGATCCTGATGGTCCTGATGCTGGTGGGTGTAGTCTTTTACTATTTTCAATATAAAACATCTCATGCTTTTAATAAATAATTATTTTATTATTAAAAGAATTATTTAGATTTATTATTATTGTTTAGATTTTGTTTTATAATTAAACGTATTAAAAATATACAATTAATGTTTACAATTTAAATATATATTTATAGTTAGATAATATTTAGTTGATAATAGATTATATAAATTATATAAATATTATAGTTTTAATAATAAATAATTTAAATCTAACTCTAGCGCTTCTATAAAAAAAAAACTTGACTTACACTCTTATTAATTTTCCTATTTGTTTTCTTTGCAACAAACCAAACAATCAAAAACAAACTAACACTAGCTTTTCTAATCGTTTTTGTATTCGATCTGATTTCTTTTTATTATACCATTAACACAAAATATTGTTAAAGTAAAATAAAGTACATAATTTAAAAGTACTGCTATTGTCCTCATTTGTAAGTCACTTTGGACTAAATTTTAAAGTAATTAAAATTACTTTAATTCATTAAAATAATATTTTAGCATTAAAATAATAAAAAAGTTTTTTTTTACTTATTTAAAAAAAAAAATTAATATAAAAAATATTATATTTTAGTGTTATAACATTTAATTACATTACACATGAAATGAAATAACATTTAATTTTTCATAAAAACAGTAAAGCTACGGGCCGGTGATAGGCTGTTTCAGGCGTCGCTAAGCGGTGATCTTGTTGCCATGGCAACGGCATTGGCCGAAGGGGCCGAGGTGAACTGGAGTAACCCTGAGCGAGAGGGACGGACGGCTCTGATTGGTTCAGCCATCGGGGTGAGTGACAGCCATGAGTCGGAGCGCTGCTAGATGTGTGTGTGGTTTGCGTCTTCACTGACGGTGTGTGTGTGTGTGTGTGTGTGTTTTCTCTGGCAGGGCTCGCTGTCGGCGTGCGAGTTTTTGTTGCAGAACGGCGCGAATGTGAATCACAGAGATCAGCACGGACAAGGAGCTCTGCACGCTGCTGCCACCTACGGACACACGGGGTACATCACAGGGATATCAGAGCGATTCTGTGCGCTCAAACATTTATTAATCAATAGGGATGTAGCGATTTTGATGAGATTGAACACATTATACAGGAAATGAAAAGGTGTGCTTTTATCAGGCTGCTGCTGCACGTTTCGTTGTGAAATTGAAGTCTTAAAACAAACCCCAAATCAATTTACTGAGAAACACAAAAGAAATCTCTTCATATAAAACATCGGTGAAACAGTCCATGTGACATCAGTGGACCAACTTCAGTTTAGCGGCACTGGGAGAAAAAAAGTAACATAATTTACTCAAACGATTTGCTTTCTGCCAGCGGGTGGCGCTTATGAATAGCAATGATACAGTGTTTCCTTGGTTACCGCTGTAAACAAAGCACACCTGCTTATGAACACTGCTTTGTTTGCGTCGTTCAGAAGCCAGATGGAAAAACAAAATACCACGTAAACATTTCTAAAGACGGTCAGTTCTCCTCAGAGATAAATTGATATGAACTCCTACTCCAATTGTATCACGATTTCTCAAACGATTTCACATTTCTTACCAGCGTGGTCCGTCATTACATCCCTATCAGGCAAGTAAATTAGTCCGTTTTCATTGGATGTGATCTTTAATGTGATGCTGTTCTGTGATTGGTCGCTTCAGGCAGGTGTGTCTGCTGCTGAAGAGAGGAGCCAATCAGTATGCAGCTGATGAAAAGGGAAACGACCCGCTCAGTATCGCCATGGAAACCGCCCACGCTGACATTGTCACGTTGTGAGTGACCTGTTGTGTGTGTGTTTGTGTGTGCTGTGCATGCTAGAGTCATCATTAATACAGTGTGTGTGTGTTTCAGGTTGAGAATGGCGCGGATGAATGAGGAAATGAGGGATTCAGAGGGATTCTTCGGGTCTGTCGGTAAGATGTTCTCTAACATCTTTTGTTTTTTGTTTCTATAAAATGTTAAACGATCCAAAGAAACAAAACAATACAGAATCATTACCTGAATTAAAAAAAGAAAGATAATAATGGAAAGAAAAAGACAATTATCACATATCTCCTCATTTGGTGAAGCATTGTAATTCTGAAATCTTTATTTATTATAGAAAATTGTGTGTATATATATTTATTTTTTATTTTTTTACATTTATTCATTTTATTTGTAAAAATATCACATTTATATTAAAACCATATTAATAAATATTCATAATGTAAATATTATTGTAATTATATAATTCGCAATTAATAGTAACATTTTGATTGCAAATCAATCCTTTTTTAATATGCATGCATAAATACATAAAGGCATTCATAATAGTAATCATTTAATAAAAATGCAAAATGTATGTTTCCAAGAGACATGAGACTCTGTAAAACTGTAAACACTTTCTAGATCTACAAAAAAAAATAACAAATTTGATTGATAGCATGATTTTATCTTGGTGTAAAAAAAAAAATACCCACACTCTTTGTAGAAAATGCACAAAATTCATCCTCAAAACCAGGAACAACGCAGAACACATAGACAGTGGCGCACAATGAGCTGTCTTTTGTATGCAGATGTGCAATATTACAAATGCAGAAATAATCATTGATACCAGTTGTTCGATTGTTCCCCATGATGCTTTTTTTATGCATTTGATGTTTTTGTTGCATTCTGATGTTCATGCAGTTTATTGGTAATCAATATGTATATAACTGTTTATTTCTGTTAATTTGTGTTATCTTTCAGTTAGTAAATGAAGTGCAGACTAAATTTGTAGAATTTTAGGAAAAATAGATGATTGAAAAAAATGATAAACTCTAAAAACTGCAGCTTTTATCTTTGTGACATCTTCTTCAGGTTTGATTCTAATCATGAGGTAACATCACTATAAAATGCTTTTTTCAGTACAAAAAATACTAAACTATGACAAAAAGTAATTGTTATTTTTAGAATTGTGATTACATAAAATGTGTTTATCATTCCAACCGAAAAAAACTTGTGAAAAGATATCTTACTTATTATTCTTTTTTTATTTTTAAAACTTAATTTTTCAGAAAATGGGCAAAAATTTTACACAAAACCACGTCACATTATCCATGTTATCCCCATGAATGAAAGTTTTAAATGTGGGTATTTTATAAAGAGAATTTTACATAATAAGCTGTTTTTGCATATAAACCTATTATTTTATAATATTTATTTAATAATCTATATAAATTTAAAATATAGCACAAATCCTACAAAAACTGCAGAAATGTGGAGTAAAAACATTAATAAACAGGAAAATTAAAAAAAAAAAAAAAAAAAAATTTTTTTTGACTATTATTTTGTTAAAAATTTTAAGTAAATTTTAAGTACCTGAGTGTGATTCCAAAATGAAGACTGCATTAAATAGTCACACTAAAAATAGCTAAATTAACTATATAAAACTGTTTTATTATGTTAATTTAATAATTTACATTTTAAATAAAATAATTTGTATTCTACAATACTGTCATATTTACACAATTTTAAATGAAAACAATTACATTGTAAATATTTATAGACACGCACACAATACTTACATTTGAACGTGTAAAAATTAATAAATAAAATAATAGTAATAATAAATTAACAAGAAAATGCGTTGTTTATCAGAATAGTGTCTGCTATTGTTTAAAAACAACAAAAGCTTGCACTTTTTCACTTTACGTATCCTTTGTGTGCTGCCTGCATTATTTAACATGCCAGGTTTTCTCCTAATCAAACATGAAGCAGTGTTGTTTTTAGTGAAACTGTATAACAACAGCGAGCACAAATTCTTCTGTTCCTCAGGAGACGATGAAACATTCCAGGACATCTTCCGTGATTTCAGTAACATGGCGTCTCATGACCCGGAGAAACTGTCTCGCCGTCAGTTCCTCCGCGGCTCGGAGGACGAAGAGCGAGACGCAGAGGAGAAGAACTAGAGAGGGACCGGAAGGTCAGAGGTCAAGTGAGGTCAAAGGAGGTCAGAGGTCACACTGCTGCACTATGGGACAAGGGGAAAAAAGCAAAAGAGGGAAATCTTAATGTTACATCTAGTTAAAAACTAAACATCTGCGTGTGTGACGGTTAACGTGACTGGCGCTCCGTATTAAAGCGTGTTTAGTGAGTGAGTGTGTGTGTGTTTGAGGCGATCCGGTCCAACTCATTTCATCCACCTGATTTTAGGCTGTGCTGTTGGTTTTACTCAAAGCTTTTGACCTGTTTTTATATCGTGCTGCAGTAAAACACGCTTCTACACTGAACTCTGAGGGACGTTCACACTTACAGTGAATATTTAGGATATTAAAGTCAACATGAAATCCAAACTGACCCCGTTTACTTTCTTAGTGAACGCTTCATCGGTGCATGTTATTCTTTATGCATTAACAAAATGTATTAACTTTGGATCACTTATCTATAATATAGATACACTTCTCATCATCCAAACCATTTCGTGTATGTTCGTCTTGTTTTACTGAATAATGTGTCTGAAAGTGAAATGGATTGGGAATGCAGTTTCGTGTTGACTTTAAATGCACACCGAATAAAAATAAATGCATAAACAGTTACAGGAATTAATATCATGTAATATACAATTTATTCATCTGATTGTTGATGTCTTAAAAGTTTGTGTCTTATTCGAACGAATGAATTAAAAGCTATTTAACTATGAAATGTGTCCAGTGTTGCTTTGTTTTTAAATACACTACCAAACACTTTTCTTTGCTAGTATGAATATATATTTGTACAAATGTAAATATTTACATAATATAGACCGCATGAGTGTATGCAATTAATCACTTCATAGCACTAATATATAAATATATTTGTTTTTATAATTATTTAAAAATCATTTATAATAAATTAATGTAAAAAGACCCAGCTCATACTTGTTTCTTTACATATAATGTAATATAATATATTTACACATAATTTATATGCACACGTGTAGATATTAATGCAAATATGATTTCTAAATTTAAAGTTGTTTGAATAATATTGCCCGGCCCCGCCGATTCTTTGCGAAGCTCCTCCCCTTCGAATGACGACGTTTCTACTGACGTAATATTAAAGCGTCGGCGCGGTCGCACGCATGCGTCTCAGAGCGGCGACACCATTTTAGAGGAAGAAAGGAAAACAGGGACAGTTACTGACAATCTGTAATAATAAATCAGCAGTTTAACTAATAAGAGCTCATGTGTGTGCTGACAAACAGGGTCAGATAGACCGCGCTGATCCACGGAAGAGCCGGCCTCCGAGAGTAGCTCAGCGTTTGTTCGGGGTGTTTTGTTGTTATTGGTTTGTGCGTGTGTGTGTGTGTTCGGGAGAAACTGAAGCAGGGCGGTTCTGTCCTCAGTCCAGATGGATGGAGACGAGGAGATCCGCTCAGGTAACCTTACAACAACACACTGTTCTTATTCCAGACTCTTACGTAACGAAATCATGGTAATATCACGCATTTGGCCGCTTACCGCGCTAATACCATGGTATTCTGGCGCTGTACGCTGGCGTAGCACGGTGTATGACTAATAGACACGCATTAACCATATAATTATTCAAGTTTCTTGTTTTGTGAATATGTACCATCGTAACACCACGTATTTGTGCGTTTAATACAGTAACAGCATGGTGTGTATTGGCATAGCTTGGTGTCTGACCATAGTAAAGATCCATCACCATATGATTCATCATGGCATTTTCATGTTTTTTTTAGTACAACGGTAATAATACCATGCTTATTGGTCATTTATGCTGGAAAATTGTGGTATTTCAATGTTGCGCCGTGATGTAGGAGTATGATAAAGATGAATTACCATGCAATGCAGCAAAGTACAGATACTCTGGATTTATATTTGTTCAGATGATGGCAGCGCTACTCCAGTTCAGGACGAGCAGGAGGATGCCAGACCTGAATCACGACAGTCTGAGGTCAGTCTGATGCTCTGGGCTTAGTGCTTAGTTCACCCAAAACTGGAGATCTGCTGAAAATGTATTGGCTTTTAGGCTATCGAAGATGTAGATGAGAAATGCATCAGTGTCTCAGCAATGGATGTGAATGGGTGTCGCCAGAATGAGAGTCTGTTAAATGCATCACAGTAATCCACAGCACTCCAGGCTATCATCTGGAGAAGATAGAAGCTGATTATTCTGACGGCACCCATTCACATCCATTGCTGAGACACTGATGCAATGCTACATTTCTTCAAACGATTGTTGTGCTCGTGCAGGATGAGGGCAGTGATAACGAGGACGCCAGGAGGTCTGAGAACGCAGACAGCGGCTCGGATCACGAGGCTCGTGGAGCAGGAGACGGGAGCGATTCAGAGCCGGAGCCGCCGCGGCCTGCAGACAGCGATGAGGATGAGGAGGGTAGCTCTCCCGTGAAGCGAAGAGCGAGCACCTCTGACATAGAGGAGGAGAAACCTCACCCTGCCAGCGACTCGGAGCAGGAGGAAACGGAGAAGAAACGCAGCCCCAAATCAGACGAGGCCAGCGATTCAGACGAGGACAAACCCAAACAGAAAACTCTGAAAGACTCTGATGCAGAGGAGGAGGAGGAGGAGGGAGGGACGAAGAAGGGGAAGTGGAAAGCTGTGATGAACTCGGACAGTGAGGATGAGGACGAGAGACCCAAACAGAAACCAGAAAGTGATGAGGATGAAGGGCCTAAAAAAAGGGCTCTGGCCAGTGACGATGACGATGATGAAGATGAGAAGCCTGGTATGTTTGCTTACTCAGAATGACATCAGAAACCGATTTTAGTGCTATATTAATTTCTGAAGGTTTAACTTTATTTAATTCATTTGTAAAAAAAATAGTACACTCACTGCTTTTTGTGAAATCTCTATCAGTGAAGAGGAAGAAGGCTGTTCTGTCAGACAGTGATGAAGAGGAAGATAAAGGTAGAGTTACGGTTTGTCATTAATGCTCACCGTGTGACCTCACCTGATGATGATGATGATGTGCATGTGCAGAGGTGAAGAAGAGCAGGCTGGTGTCTGATGAAGACTCTGGCAGTGACGAAGGCTCCGGAGGTCCTGATAAGAGTTTAGCAGCTAAACTGAAAGAGCTGGGCTCAGACAGCGAAGATGAGGATGACACGATGAAGAGAGATGCAGGGAAGAAGGACGAGAAGGCGCTGTTCGGCAGCGACAGTGACTCTGGCGACGACGAGGAAGAGTCAGTAACGCTCTTCATCTCTCTCTTTGCCCATCTCTGTGTGTGTGTGTAACTGTGTCCTTCTGTCCTTCAGGAAAATGATCGCAGACATCTTTGGAGAGTCCGGTGATGAGGAAGGGGAGGAGTTTACAGTGAGCTCACATTAATATTAATGACGTTAGATTTGCATATCTATTTCTCTGTCTGTCTGAGGAGTCTCCACTAATAGATCAGATCAATAATAAAACATTGTGATACATTTTAAGTTACATTACATGATTCACTGAATCATTCCCACTCTTTCCCTTGACCCGGTGCGTGTGTTCAGGGCTTCAATCAAGAGGAGCTGGAGGCCGAGCGGCCGCAGACTCAGGCTCCAGGGCAGAAGGGACTGGACAACGACTCGGATTCAGACGATGATGTGGACCGAGGAGGAAAAGAGTAATACCCTACACCCAGCGAACAGACACTCTGCTGCTGTGAAGCTCTGCGTGGATAACCGTGTGTGTGTGTGTGTGTTTCAGCATGTCCTTCATGTCAGACTTTGAGATCATGCTGGCCCGTAAGAAAGCTCAGAGTGGCAAACGCAGACGCAATCGGGACGGAGGCACGTTCATCAGCGACGCCGATGATGTCGTGAGCGCCATGATCACCAAAATGACAGAAGCTGCAGAGGTGTGTGTGTGTGTATTACTTGCATCACAATCAGCACATTTAGGGTTCAAATAGAGATGGTGACCAGAAATATAATATTCCTTCTGTATTTAACGCCATAGATTAATCCACTACATGCTGTTTAATAAATAGAACCTGCATGCAAGGAGAGACTAGCATCTGGTTGTGATCGCTACTGAGGTGTTTGGCACAAGCTGGAACCGGCTGTACCGAATCGCACCGTTCAGTGCAAACGAAGCTCTGAAGAGTCTGGGTTATATATAGATGACTGTGACATGGTGCTGATTTATCTGGAGTTGGGTTACACTACCGTTCAAACGCTTCGGGGCAGGAGTGAATGCTTTCATTCAGCAAGGATGCATAAATAACAGAAATAAATTACACTTTACAATATTTTACAGGGAAAACTGTTATTTTGAGAAGTAAAAATATTTGTGTACAATCGGTGTAAATCTTGAGTACAGTTGTAGTTTGATGTGGAGTAAATGGTGTCGGTGAATATTAAGCTGCAGAGAGAGAGAAACTGGGTTTCGTATAGATTTGGTCAAATATGAGTCAATAAGACATGCTTTCTGATTTTATTTCTACTGCGGTTTTAGTTTAACCTTCAGAAGAATCCTGATCATAAAAACCGAATCCACTTCTTTCTGAAACATTTTAAATTGATGTGTGTGTGTGTGTGTTTCAGGAGGACCGGACTCTGAACAGTCAGAAGAAACCGGCTCTGAAGAAGCTGATGCTGCTGCCCACAGTGGTGATGCATTTAAAGAAGTGAGTGTTTCCTCTTCCTGTGGAAGGAGATGTGTGTTCCAGGACAAAGAGTGGTTTAAATGTGTGTGTGTGTGTGTGTGTGTGTGGGTTTATGAGGACACAAATGTGTATAATGACATGGGTATGACAGGTATTACAATATGATGGTGATTTATGAGGATAT
>JAUMHQ010000075.1:14049749-14073506 GCA_032361165.1 Enteromius paludinosus | reverse complement strand
TGTTGTTACCAATGTCCTGTTACACATTTGTACTTACACACACCATTCTGAGGGGTGTTACAGAAATATTACAGCTGGAGATACTATGTAGCAATGTGTACTTACTTTGTGGTTACATACTACATACACATCTAGTTACTATGGAAGTACACAGGTGTTAGGGACACTTAATATAAAGCGGGGCCGTTACTTTTTCTGTTAAGTAATGCATTACTTCACTTTTTTCTCAGTTGGACTGGGATTGCTTGTTTGTTTTTCACATTAATGTATTGATGTGTAATGTGTTACATTACTAGTTACTTAATAATGCTTCACGCCGACACTGTATTTAAAGAAAAAGAAAAACACACATGCGAGATTTGGGCGAAAGAATGTTTTAATTCACATTCTATTCTACAAGTAGTTACATTATTTACAGTATTTAAAAAAAAACAACCAAACAAATGAACAGTGTATGTGTTAATATCTCAAAAAGGTTTCTCAGTAATCCTTCATATAACACAGAGGACAGCATCTATCCGTCTGAAAGCAGCACCCGATTGAAGTGGATCTCCTGTAAGACTCCATGATGAGAGCTACTCTATGGATTAGACTCTATCAGTGGTGTTTTAGAGGTAGACTACGGCTCTAGTCAGTAGTGTTGAATTAGGATTGTTAAGACAGATCAATGTAAGACTTTTCTAACAAACTAGACTAAACTCAGCAGTCAAACCTCTGAAATCGAAGGCCACAGTCTCTTCTGCGTCACACTGCGGCCGGATCTGATTGGAGAAAACCCGCTTCAAACATCACACGTTTACAGTGTCGGGCAAAAATGATGAAACACTAGTATTTCCCGCAGCTGAAAAAGATTATAAGTCAGATCTTTTGCTGTAGTGTGTCAGTAGGAACTATCAGTTTACATTTCTAAATATTCATTTAGCCACTAATTGTAATAATCCAGCGGGATCTCTGAGACTCATTCAGTCGTGTCTCACTGGAATCTCACTGGATTATTACCACAGTTGTTCTAACCTACATTAGGTAGTCGTCCGTTAGTGTGCATGATCATACAAATTATTATTGTAATGTGCAGTAGTTATTGTTCTTGGTGTGAACAGGCCTTAACAATAACCGTTTTTCTGAGGCAACAAATGCTTTGGTGGACACACGTTATTGTTACCCATATGGCCTATTAGTCTTTTTTGCGTTTATGCAATATACTGAAGCCAAACTTGACAAGGTAGACCAGAATATTTCACTGCATTCCTGGACATGACGTGGGCGGGGCTATGTTAATTAGGAGTGAGCGTGCACGAGCGCCTCGGATGTTTACGAAGCGCTTGTGAATCAAGGGGGAGTTCACAATAACGTGTGATTTTACTCATATATTTCTGAATGTTTCATGATCGGGGCCCCGATGTTTGGAGATGTGAACTGATACAAAGATAGAAATAACTGACTTCGGACCACTTTTTAGCTGAAAGTGAAAATACTAGTCATTCTGGCCAGCTCTGTACCTCTCTGATTCCAGTGTTAGAAAGCAGTATCAAACGAAGCATCATGCACATTCCCATATTTTCTCTGGAAGAGGTGAAGGGGTTGAGAAAAACGTGATTTTGGGGCCCTTGCAGCCAAGCCAGTTTATCAACTTAAAGGGTTACTCCACCCCAAAATAAAAACTTTGTCATTAACCACTCACCCCCATCTCGGTCCAACCCAGTAATATTTTGGGTAATTGCGTCTAACACAGTGACATTATGGTGCCAAAGTTTTGAATAAAGTTGTTTTTTGGAGGGTTTTTTTTCCGTAGCTTCATAATATTACGTCTGAACCACTGATGGAGCACTCAGACAACGTCTTCCATGCCTTTCTAGATCTTGACAGCGGTAAGTGTTTGGCAGTCAATGGGACAGTCACAAGCCTCTCAGCTTTCATCTATATCTTCAATCACGTCTGAAAATGAACGAATCTTTTTTACGGGTCTGGAACGACATGGGGGTGATTAACGTGATTTTCATTTTGGGGTGGAGTAACCCTTTTAAAAATGAAGAACCTAACAAGCAAACAGGCAATATGAAAAAAAACCAACGTAGGACGTTAACAGAGAGCAGTTTTAGTTGGCATCAGCTGAACTCGGTTATAAAAGAGTTTTGTCGCGTCAGACGAGCGATCCGGCTCTGCTCTGCGCCGGCACCATGACGGGGACGGCACCCATGCGCTCCAGCGTGGCTTGGCTCACGGCGTACGAGTGTGTGTGCTGCTGTCCGAGCGTCACGGCCGGCGTCACCGCAGCCGGCGGGCGGAGGCTCAGTGAGCCGTTACTGCGGGCTATGATGGGCGGAGAGGGGGCGGAGTTTGTGGTGACCACCAGAGTCTTGGGCGGCGGCAGGCTGTGGTTGCCGTTAGCGTACGGAGCGTTTCCGCCGCTGAAGGTCTGCCGCGTGTCGCCGTTGTAGCGCGTGTAGGAGTTGGTGTCGTAGTTGGGCTTGGGGTTGTGCCAGTAGCGGCTGTTGTAGGTGTTGGTGGAGGTCAGCGTGTCGTTCTCCGAGGACGAGGCGTCCGCTTGGAACGCCTTGACCGATGAGGATCTCTTCGGAGGGAGATCGTCCTCCCTGTGCGAGGCGGGATGGGAAGATTTCAGTTCAGCAAAGAAACAGACATTACATTTCTAAACTTTTAATAAGACACTTGTAAACTAAAGTTCAGTAAATCCAGCATATAATAAAGCAAATGGATCTTTTGAGTCACTGAATGAAAGACTGTTGTGGTTCTTGTTGAAACGTCACCTGATCTCATTGGGAATCTCCTCCTCCTCGTATTTGTTCTTGTTTCTCCAGTAGAAGAGCGTGACGAGCACCAGTAAAGAGCAGATGATGAGCGCCAGGACGCCGGTGACGATGGTTCCCGCGATCAGACCGACGCTCTGAGGCTGAGCTGTCAATCATCACAGACACACAGATCTCATGAGTCTCTAATGATGCTTAAAGACACTGGAATGACACAGAATCCAGTCAGAAAAATGGAATATGATGTGGAATGTTACAGTTTGGCTGATTTTGGAGGAACACATCAAAAGGGCTGCACAAAAATATCTGAAAGGATCATGTGACGCTGAAGACTGGAGTAATGATGCATTGTATCGCAGGAATAAATTACATTTTAAAATATATTCAGACAGAAAACACTTATTTTAAATTAAAATAATATTTCACAATATTGCAATATTTTTTCTGGATTTTTAATCTAATAAATGCAGCCTTGATGAGCAGAAGAAACATCTTTAAACACCATTCAATATCTTACTGACCCCACATTTCTAAACAGTGGTATATATATATATATATATATGATGAAATACATACAAATAAAATATACAAATTGACCCAATAAATGAAAAGAACATGACAATAAAAAAAAATAAAAAATTAATAAAAAAATTCACATTTAAATGGAAAACACTGCATTTTGGAGACTTTAAAATAGAAAAAAACTGAATGTATGTGAAATGATAAAACAGAAATGTAATTGATTTGAATATGGTGTATGAATGAGCATCAGCGCCTCCAGACTTACGTGCCACGACCTGCAGGTTGAGGACACAGGTGCTCTTTCCGATGGCGTTTGATGCTGTGCACTGATAGAGTCCAGATGTGCTGGTGCTGATGTTCCTCAGTGTGACCGTACCCTGCATCTGATCTGAGCAACACAAAACAACACCGCACTTAACAAACACCTCCGTGACAGGAACATGCTAACAGATGTCCATAAACCAGCAATGCAAGAAAGTGTCCTGATGTGAAAACATCAACAGATGACGATGAGAACATCAAACAAGCTGAATACATTAAATCATTTCAACCAATGAAGAAACAAAGTGTACATGAGCTGACATGTTCTAGGCTTATTAAAATCAACACTTCTGTACTTTCAATAACACAGAATCACTGGGTCCTGGAGCGGTGCTGCAGTTAAACTAGTGGCCTCTAGATGGCAGTATGAACACAGTTTTGCACCGCAACTGAATCTGTTCTGTTCTTACAGCTGTGAATGCTTTTTGAGGCCAAAGCAGATTGATTTATTAAGCATAAAAATATAACAGCCGTCTTTAGTATAAGGCTACTGTACCGTAACTGAACACAGACATTTAACTTCTTTATCAGAATTAAAAAAAGTTTGTTGTTTGTGCTTCCAAGGGTCTTTTCTGACTATTATTAATGCACAACTGTGTTCAACACTGATAATAATCAGAAATGTGTGTTGAGCAGTAAATCAGTATATTATTATGTATATATATTATATTATTTTAATCAACTAAAAGCAGCCATGTGAGCAGAAGAGACTTCTTTCAGAGGCATTAACTGCAAATAGAGTGATGGATTCTGTAGCCGTATTCTAAAGAGAGGCGTTCGGAGAGAGCGGGTCAGGTCACCTCACAGACACACACGGTGGACCGGGAAGGTCAGAGGTCACGCCACAGCATGAGTCAAGAGCTGTGCATTTACCCGAGAACGTGGGGCAAAACAGGAGTCCCACGGGCAGGGGTTTTGTACCTTGCATGGCATTGTGGGGCAGTTTGGGCACTGACTCCAGCTTCTCCCAGGCGTAGGTGGGCGTCGGGATGCCCTCGTCCGAGCCACACAACAGCATCACATCACTGCCCACGTCCAGAGAACCCTGAATCCGACAGGACGGGCTGGCCGGAGGAACTGAAGAGCACAGAGAGAATCAAGATCTGCTTCATATACTGTGTGCTTACGAGAAAAGTCTGGATCGGAGACACAGCATCAATGTCTGAAGGTCACATGCTTACACCAACAGTAGGTTTGAATTGCGTTCACATTACATACATATGCAGTATATATATATATATAGAACATGCTTTTTTGAAGATTTTGAAGTAGTTAAATATACTCGGGATGGGTTTTTAGATTTGCTGAATTAAAAAAAAACTGAATAAAAAATGTAACCAAATTTTTAAATAATAAAACACATTACAAGAAATAAACTAGAAATGTGGAAATAAAATGGAAAATACATAAATAATTAAATAAAAAATACACACACACACTATTATTTATATATATATATATTAAATCTTTTTTAAATTTTAAATTAAAAACTACAATAGTGAATAAGTAATAGTGAAATATACTTAAACAGAATAATAAATAAATAAATAAATGAACCCTAAATTACACAAATGACAAGGTCATGACAAAATGACAAAACAATTAAACTGAAATAAAAGCATAAAAGCTAAAAAAAGCTATAATATCATATAAATAAAGCTAAAACTGAATTATAAACGAATGTAATCTAAATAGTAAGTTTAAAAAACAATTCATTAATTCATTACAATGATGTGTATTATTTATAGATTTGATATGAATGATTAATACAGCTAAAGAGATCATTTCTGAGTTGCATGTTTTTCATAAATAATTAATTAACAGCTTAATTTAAACAGCAACGAGGCTCGTTCGTTACACGCTGCAATGATTACGAACAATATTCAAAGGAATTGCTTCTAGAGGAATATTAATCTGAAAATCATTCCGTAACCAAGGAGCACAGTTAAGACAAAGCTGATTTTCCATGTTCTGATGCACCCCAGCTACTTCTAACTGAATCCCCGTCGAAGATCTGAGCAGGAATAAAACAAGTCAAGACAGAGATGTTGAAATAGTTGCTTATATTGCTCTCTGGTTCATGCATAGCACTGGAAACTGTCACGTTAACTGCACTGCATTGTGGGATACAGTAATCCACACTGCATACTGAACATCAGAACACTCTGCACTGAACACACACTACTGTACGTACAGCATTTGTAGCAATATCCAACAATAGGTCAAAATAATCCAAAAATAAAAGTAAAGATAATGCTCCATGAAGATATTCAGTACATTTCCTACCGTAAATATATCAAAACTTCATTTCTGACTAGTAATATGTATTGCTAAGACAACTTTAAAGGTGATTTTCTCACTATTTACATTTTTTTGCTCCCTCAGACTGTCTAATAGTTGTATCTCAGACAGATATTGTCCGATCCTAACAAACCAGACATCAGTGGAGAGATTGATTCAGTTTCAATCATGATTTGTAACACCGGACCCCTGACATGTTTCGTGCTCTGGGGTCAGTATGAGTGAGTGAGCGCTCACCCAGCACAGTGAGGCCGATGACCCCGATGTTACGGCCGCCGCGGTCAGGCAGGTTGTTGACCAGGCACTGGTACGTCCCCGTGTCCGACAGCTGCGTGTTATTGATGAAGATGGAGGCACTTGTGCTGGGCATGGTGGAGACGAAGCCCACGCGCCCGTTCATGTGATTGGCTAAACTGAAGACCTGCCCGCCCTGATAGATGATCACCTGATACAACACAAACACAGACAGATCACACATAACACTGTGAGAAAATATGACTATATATGACTTTTCACGCATGCCAA
This sequence comes from Enteromius paludinosus, assembly GCA_032361165.1. NCBI lineage: Eukaryota > Metazoa > Chordata > Actinopteri > Cypriniformes > Cyprinidae > Enteromius > Enteromius paludinosus. The sequence goes on along the minus strand of JAUMHQ010000075.1, from coordinate 14,067,069 downwards.
ACATCATCAGGATATTAAGTAAAGATCATGTTCCATGAAGATATTTTGTACATTTCCTACCGTAAATATATCAACTCTTCATCTCTGATTAGTAATATGCAACTTCATTTGAACAACTTTTAAGGTGATTTTCTCAATATTTACATTTTTGAACCCTTAGATTTTCAAATAGTTGTATCTCAGCCAAATATTGTCCGATCCTGACAATAAAGATTATTTATTCAGCTTTCAGATGATGTACAAATCTCAGTTTCGAAATATGACTGGGTTTGTTGTCAAGGGTCACATATTTAACACTGAATGCATGTTTAGTAAATGCAAGAAAGACCACACATTTATTTTAACAGCTTTATGGAAACAAAATTGTGTTAATATTGTAAAATTTCAGCTGTAAAGCAACTCTACAGAAGACTTTATTATCCACTCCAACACAGTCGATCTTTTCTTCTTATCTGATACTCATTCCCCCAGTTTCATAGACAAGGCTTAAGCTAGTCCCAGACTAAATTGCATGTTTGAGCTGTCTCAGATGAAAATATCTTGCTCTGACATATCTTAAAACATGTCGGTGTCATTGTTCTGCGTTAAGATGCACACCTGTAATATTTTCTTACAAGGCATTTTTGTAAAAGTTGCTTAAATGTCTTAATTAAACTAATGCCTAGTCCTGGCTTAAGCTAAGCTCCGTTTGTGAAACCGGGTCATTATGTTCAGTAATAATTCCTGAATATTATAGTCTCTTAAGCACCAAATGAGCAGCCAAAGGCAACAGTGACCAATCACAATTCAGTACGCAAATATTGCCCTGACATCCCGCTGTTGGAAGAAGTTGCTGATCTTGAAGCCGAATAATCCAACTTTAATCTTTAATATGAATGTTAATTAAAACCATGTAAATATCTTAAATAGATGCAGACCCAAGGGTTGAACAGTCTATATATTCAGCTGAATTAAATGTGAAAAAATGACATTTTAGTGTTAATTATAACATGAAAAGCCACATTTATGAGTTTTTAGTATAACTGACAATGTTTTTTAAATGTATATTTTGAATTAATTTTATTTTTATATTTTTAGTGTTCATTATAATTTTAGTTAACAAGGTTTTAGCTTATTTTATTATTGATTTATTTTGTTTTATAGTGTATTTTATCTGGTTTTAGCCATGTTGTACGTAACCTAAACATTAAAAACTAATATATTTTATACACGCATATTATATTTATATATATTACTTTCTTTCAGTTAATATTTATTACATAAGTAATACATTACAAATAAATATATTAATATTTATAACACTATTACTTTATTTCAGTTCATGTTTATTTCAAGTAATACATTTATTTTATGTCCAGTAATGAATTCTGATTGTAATTGTAGTTACAGTAATAAACTTGGGCAAAGCTAGTCGTTATACTTCTAAGATTTCTTTAGAATCATGAGCAATGATGAATCAGTCACAATAAGATCAGAAACATGAATTTAATCTTGATGTGTGATGTTAAAGATCGAGCGTTAACAGATAAACAAGGCAAGGTTATTTTCGTAAATGAAAACTGAAACTAAGACGAAAACTATTGGTTAAAAAACATTTTGGTAAACTAAAAATGAAATAAAAAATTCATAATAACTGAAAAACTAAACGAAACTAGCAACAGCTATTAAAAAAATTAGTAAAATAAAATAATAATTGCCAAAAAATAAATAATGGTTTTCGTAATTAATAAGCGTTCATCCACTTCGGAAAATCGGACGTGTGTCTGTTTAAAGCAACAGGCTGCTTTATTTGTGCATCACCTGTAGATGGCGAATGATGCAAATGAGGCTGAGAGTAGTTAACTGATAGATGAAGAAGACGGACATGAACGATGGCTGCCGGTAGGAAACGACAGAGTCCTGTTTGGGACTATTTAGAAACTGGAAAAAGCAAATGCATTGTTATGTTCCACAACACAAACTGTGGTGTTGAAATGAAGGGGGAAAACCCCACAAACCTTAAAGTACATCTCCAAACTAACCATCGGGAAGAATACAAGTCGTTCATGGCAAAAGATTCAGAAAGGAAAACTACTGATGATAGAGTCGGCGAGAGTGCTAGCTCTCCAATTCAACTTGGCAAGCAGCAGACTCTGACATCGTGCGGAGGTTTGGCCAACAAATTCACATGAATGTAAGAAACGCACTTGTTTTTGTTGGAAACTTTAAATGTTTACTGATAGACCAGTGGTCACACTCATACTGTTACACTGTAAATTTTTTACAGGATTTCATCGTTATGATGTATTCATCTATTTTTGTTCATGCTTTTCTTTTATACTTTTAAGTTGAATTTGTTTGGTTCTTTTTTTGTATCTTAAACCCTTATTTTATTTTTGTTATTCAGAGTTCACCACAGTCAACTGTGCAAACACTAAATGTTGCTGAAATAAACGCCTTTCTTTGGTCTGCATACTGGAAGTGTTCTGCTAACTGTGCCAAACTATAATTACTAAAACTGAAGCTAAATATATAAAAATAAAATAGAAATGTTTTCACAAAATAAAAACGAAACGAAAACTAAGAAAACCATAAGTGAAACAAACTAAAATTTATAGCAAATTTGAAAAATGTAAAAATGCAAAACTATAATAACCTTGAAACGAGGATATAAGAGAGTATAAAGCATTTTTAAAGGACTTTGATCTTTGTTAGAAGCTTCTGTGATCTGCCACATTAAAAGAAACCTGCCTCAGTGTGTGTGTGTGTGTGTGTGTGTGTGTGATCGTTGGAGGGTTTCAGTGGCCTTCGAGAGGCTGAATGATCACACACACACAGTTTCGAGCCTCAGTAAATGATGCTGTCATGGACTCTGAGCTTCTTACACACAAATGAACAGGCAGCACTTCAGCTGAGATGAATCAAGACGAGCCCCGCAGCCAGTGTGTGTGTGTGTGTGTGTGTGTGTGTGTGTGTGTGTGTGATATGAGCTGTGTAATAGGAAAAGATGGGAGTGATGTATAGGTATATATGTCAGAAAAAAAGAAAAATGAGTGTTGCTCTAATGCACGTTATCAGCCGCATAACTCTTCATCATAACGTCTCAATAGTGCACATTATGGATGAGCTCTTATTAGTGCTGTTTGCTAAGCCATGCATCACTCGTGCTCAAAGCAGCTCGCTAATATTTTCTGAATATTAATTACCATTTAAGCACTGACTGGGAGAGACAACAGTGACCAATCACAAATTAGTATGCAAATATGACACTGACATCATCACTGTCAGCTCAAGGGAAAAGTAACAATGCAGGTTCACTGGACGCTTTTTTAAGCTTTAATCTTCGGATTGAACTTTAATTTAAATAAGTACATTTTTAAAATCATGGATAAACTTTTTTTAGTATGGAAGCCCATTTACCCCAGATCTAAAAAAATACTTATTATATTGTTAGGGCTAGGACTAGGGTTCATCTTAGGGTTACTTGTATGTAATTATGCATAATTTATTGCTATTATAATAGTAAGTACATGTAAGAAGAACACCTTAAGAACCTTAAGAACACCTAATAAAGTGTTAGCAAAATCAAAAAACTGAAAAAAATACAAATGAAACTTTAATAGTACCTCAGTGATACGAAAATAAGACTAAAGAGCCGAAACGAAGCAGATTTGCACACACTGGTTTGCAGTGAGATGAAAGGAGGTCATCGTATGTGCAGATGGTCATCAGCGCTAAGAACTGACTTGGCTCCGGCCACATCACGAGCTGTCAATCATTAAGCCCCTCCCCCCGACAGCTCCTCTGCTCCGCCCTCCATTCAGTCTCTTCACTGATTCAGCCACGTTTGTGCAGAAACATGCATAAATACGACAGCATAAAGTACTCCTATTATGAAAAATAGTTTTGCTAGGATCAAACACAGGCACTGGCTGAACTCATAAATGAACAAAGCAGAAAGGATTTGTGGTTGAACCTGTACACACACGTCTTAATCTGCCGCCGAACGCAGAAGATTACAACAAACACAGACGGACGTGAAGAGATGGAGATCTGATCAGAAGCTCCGATCAGTGTCTTTATTATAAGCTCAACATATGCTAAAGATACGCCGCTGTAAATCCCTCACCTATATGAAGCGCTGAGCATGCTGGGATACAGCCGGCATACAGATGCAGTCATATTTTTGTCACGTGATTTTGATTATGGGAATAAATGTAGGCATATATATTGAAATATAGTACTAAAACTGAGTAAAACTGCAATAAAAATAAATAATAATAACATAAAAAATAATAAAAATAAACTTAAAAATAATAATGATAAAATTAATTAAAAATAAAATAACATTTATTTGTTTTTAGTTATATATTTCTATTAAAATGTGTCCATATTAAGCACAAAAATTACTAAATCTAAAGTTCATTTGAAATATTAATATATATAATAATATATATATATATATATATATATATATGCTTAGCATCTTATTATGCTAATTAAATAACAGTGTAAGCACATGAAGTGAATAAAAAAAATAATAATAATAAAAGAAAAAGAAATTACATATTAGATAAAGTGGACTTGAAATAAAATAAAAACAATTCACATTATAAAATTACTAAAACAAACTGATTAAAAAAAATAAAAATAGTAATTTAAATTATTAATAAATGCTAAATTAGTTTAGTATGTAAATAATACTAAAATAACATTTTCTAAAAACTGATGGACTGAAATACAATAATGTCTTTTGGATTTGTCAGCTGTATAATTATGGCATGTGTGTGTGTTTTGTGCTTGTGTAATGAGCAGCTGTTGTGTCCTGGCCTGTGCAGCTCTGGGTTAATTAGTGCAGAAGATTCGTTTGTTCGCATGTTATATTGAAAGAGTTGGAGGCAGGTGTGTGTGTGTGTGTGTGCGCGTTTAGGTCACATACAGAGTTACAGACAGGTAAGTGAATGTGTGTTTGGGTTATCTTCACAGAGTAACACACAGGTAAGTGAGTGTGTGTGTGTGTGTGTGTGGGTAGCAGGTGAATGGGGTTTGGCCTGCAGTCATTCGTGAAAATAAATCAGACGGAATCAAAGGCTGAGGCGATAAACCTGCACTCTGTGTTTGAAGCCCTACTAAAGCTCACACCGCTCCTGTCCGAGGGTGAGCTTTACATGAGTGTGTTACCCAGAGGACAGTGCACAGATGTGTGTGTGTGGACATACAGGTAAAGAAAAGACATTGAGATGAGTTTGCAGCACGTGAACCTCGATCCATCTCAATCCATCCCAAGTGTGTGTTACTTTCCCAGCGAACAGAAATCTGTTCCAGCAATGTTTTAATAATGTGAACATTTATTTTTGATGTTCTCTGAAAAGTGAAAACATACAGTGTTTTTCTTAGTTATGCAAATGTCAAGGGAACATAACCTTCTCTTATTTTAACACTGCGGGAATGTTACTGAAACAAGTAGTTACACACACAACAATATTCAGACAACATTTAGACAAACACCTGCCAAAGGCCAGTGACTTGAGAAAATAATTATATATACGTTTATAAAAATAAGTAATTTTGACCAGGCATGAAACTTTATGCATATTACTTTATTACTAATGTTGATTGATTTTATTAATCTTTATTTATTTTTATAAATATTAAACACTCATATATTTAATTATTTATTTATTTTTAATAACTAATAATTATAATAATAATTATTATATTATATAAAACATTTATTTGTCTTTTTCTTAATAGTAGTAGTAGTGGTAGTTAATTATAAATAAATTATAAACTAAGGAAATATATGGAAATATAAACAAAACATATATTCGGTGGCGAGTGTTCATTTTAGGCCTTGTGTGATTATATCCTCTATTTTTAAAAGGTATTTGATTTTAGCAGCGATTAGTCGTTCAGGTGTGAATTCATGACCTTTCGTGTTTAAAATCAGCTCTAGCGCCGAATAACTACAGTACAACCAGTGCTTGCGGAGCTGTCCTCTAATAAGCTTCCAGAAATCTACAAACAACACTGTGCATGTAATCGAGCCTCCTCAACGAGGTAAGCGTCATTAGTCTGGTCCTCGTGAACATGCTTATATTCTAATATAGCAGTCATAAACAAGCGTTCATTAGAACAGCCTGCAAAAATAATTACAACCTTTTTCTGGTGCCGTGACCCGGGTTGGCAGTTCGTCTTGATCTTTCTTTTTTATTTGTCATTTCATTACATATCCTGCAGCAGTAAACAGGGGGATGTTTGTGGTCATTCTGGCGCGTGTTTACGAGGCGCTGAGCTGCATCCGTGCACAAAGTCAGACGACGGTCATGATTTAAGTAAATGAATCACTGGCTCCGTCCCAGCGCCTGACCTACACGCTCATGATTTCTGCCCTTCTCTTCAGCTTTCTCAGTCCGTTAATGAACACAGGGAAGGTGCGAAATCTCAACAGGAATCTCTACAGTCACATGCTGTCTTGAAAGAGAGACTTCAGAGGGAAGAAAAACGAATGTACTAAAAGTGGAAACCATGAAATGTGAAAAAGATTGTGTTAACACTCAATCAGCACCGCAAGCAACAACATTACATAATTCCCCTTCAAATCAATGAAGGCGTGTGTGTACTTGGACTCGCATTCAAGCAAATGAATGTGTTGAACATAAAGATTTCCAGTTTCCAGTTATACTTCCAAATGCATTCAGGTCAAAAAAATAAATTAAAATCATTAAAATACAATAAAATTAAAATAAAATAAAATAAATAAATACAGTTAATCTTTGCACATTCACTTGTTGCCAGGAAGTTATTAATCAGATGCAATGGTTTTAGCTGAGAACATATTAAGTTATGAAGCTTACAGAGCACCAGGGCGAAGGGGTTGCATGCAGACTGTGAAACGTATCAGTAGGGTTAAGCCTTATGGATATAATCAAGCACTTTCCTAAATTGTTTCCCGCTGAACTCCAAACTATACGGATGCTAAATGCATGTGAGTGTGGTGGAGGTCAGTTTATCTGTGTGTGTTTGGTTCATCACCTGCTCTGGCTGGTTGGCGTTTGCCAGCGGCGTGACCATCCATATGATGTAGAGGTTATTGAGAGCGGCGCTGGTGGTGAACGTACAGGGCAGGACGGCTGCTTGACCTCTGGCCACCTGAACACTGCTCTGACTCACCGTCACTTCCAGCGCACGCACACACACTGAGGAGAAAACACACACACACACACATCAGTCAAATAACTGTGTAACACACACAACAACAAAAACTGGGTACAAATACACTCAATTCAATTACTGAGAATGATAAAAATACACAAATATACAGGCAAACCAACAACTACTCAGACACCAGATGTCATTTTTGTTCAAATTTAGGACCAAAAGTATTAAAATAATTTTCTATTTATTTTTTGACTAGAAGGTACAGGACACGTATTTTGAGAAAGCATCGTTATTATTAATTCACATTAATTTATGCTGGTAAATAATGCAAGTTTGTTGCAGATTGTTTCCAAAAATACTTAGAAATCAACATTTAAATGTTGAAATAATATTAACAGATGCAACTTTTGATTTTAATAATGGAATTATTTAAATTAACTTAAAACATAAAGAATAATATGTTAAGAAATATTTTTAATTTTAGAAAATAAAATATTTTTAAAAAACAACTTTATAAAGAATATTAATATATGTATATAGCTTACAATATAAAACATAAAAACCTAAAGAATAATATGTCTCATGACTATTTTAATTTTTATTAATTCACATTAATTAATTCTGTTAATAAATAATGCAAGTTTGTTGCAGAGTGTTTCCAAAAATACTTATAAATATATATTAACAGATGCAACTTTGATTTGAATGTATTTAATTAGCTCATTAAATATTCTTATAAACACTGAAGTCTGAATTTCATAGAATTTAACAGTATCAATGCAGATTCAATTTGCAAAAAAATAAATGCAGAAATGCCAGCCGGGTTAATAATAAAACAAAAGTCACATCCTGTTTTGAAGTTATGATTAGGTCAAATGCAATCATCATGTCAAACGATACACACTCACGGCTCATGTTGAGCTAAACACATTAAACGTCTTAAAGTGGGTTACGTCCTCAGAGGTCTGTGGGTGTTATCTGAACTCAGGCTCAATCCAAATATATCATCTACAAACACTCACTTCACCAGGTGCACTTATTTATTTAATGCTTTTTATGGTTACATTGTTTATTTTTGTGAAATAAAAGCACATCCTCATTCATGAATTCGATTGGATTAGCGTCTGCATGAATGCCTCTAATTAGGAGAGACAAACAAGCTTGTGTTTCCCAAGCCTCGTTAGCACAATATCACATGACGATCATCCGGCCAATCACGTGGGAGGAAGTCAGATCCTCACCAGCTGCAGGTCATCAGAGAGAGACAGCTCAGAATGAAATAATAACTAACTTAAAGGTACAGTCGACCTAAAAAAGAAGAAAGCTAGCATTCCATTAGTGTCTCAGCAATGGATGTGAATGGGTGCCATAAGAATGAGAGTTCAAACATCAAACTAATCCATCCTTTTGTCTTCTCCAGATGTTAACTGGAGTGGTGTGATATGTTTATCAGCTGTTTGGAATCTCATTCTGACGGCACCCATTCACATGCATTGGTGAGCAAGTGATGCGATGCTACATTTCTGATGAAGAAACAAACTCATCTACATCTCGGACGTCCTGAGAGTGAGCACATTTTCTTTTTTGGTTGCACTATTCCTTTAAGAAAACCGGAAGGTCAAGTCGAGTGCATTGCATTCTGGGAGATAGTTAGTCTGAACTCCATTGTGAACATAACTAATGCATTTCACAGAACCTAATTACAGTCAAGCTCAAACGAATCCACAAAGGATCCCCACACACATAATCTGAGCTCTGTGGATGGTGTTGTAATCCTGTTTCATACTCAGATGCGCTCAAAGCCCAGCTGCGTTCTGTCCATCAAATCAGACAAGACTGGGGAAACGGACTCCAGGTATGAGTTTTTTAAAGCAGCATGTGAAACCGTATGCATTATGCAATGACAAATGGTATGTCTGTGTGAAAGAGCAGTATTCAGCTTTAATTCAGCGTGAGTCCAATTATCACCTTTAAAATAAAAGAATCTTTTCAATTTTTTATTTAGTGTAAAACTGCATTAACTTTGGCAGTCTGCTCAAGCAACGAAGTTAAACTGTATCTGACGTAGCTCACAGTTCATTTGTTACACTGGAAGGTCACATGAAGTGCACTGCATTGTGGGATACGGTCTCTCATACTGTGTGCTCTGCTGCAAATGGCATATTTTGGCAAACACAGAAGGTCATCTGGGTATTTATTGCATGCACACTGCATACTACAGAAAGAGTATTCTCTTCTAGCCGCAGTGATCTTCCTCCAGCGAGGAGTAGTTTGCAGTGTGTGTGTGTTTGAGAGAAACACCCCATCCGTCTCTCTGCAGGTCGCCAGGAGTAAAAGAGCACTCTGACACCTGCTTACTGTGTTTCTGTATTTATGGAGAGAAGAGCTCCATCTCCATCGCTCCCTTTTAATTGAGTAAGTCACCTGGCTCGGCCTGGAGTCTCCTGCAGGGCTTCTCTCTACTAGTGTCAGCTTTTGCGTTTATTAATGCAGGAGAGTCTTGAGAAAGGAGGTGGATCCAGCTCATTTTTTCCTGAATCACCTGCACTAAATACTGTTAAGATCATCTGCGATCATCTCTTACGAGAGCTGGTTATGACTGAAACGCTCTTCCTCCAATTTAGCGTAGGAGTAAATACAAATTAGATTAAATATAAATAAGAATGAAATATAAAAAGTTCAAATATAAAACAATAATAAAAAAGCAAAACGTAAAAAAAAGTTAGAGTAAATAAAATAATTAAAGAATATTTAATAAGATAAAACGAGCATACATATAAATCAAAAGTAATAATATGTCAATGTAAAATGAACTATAATATAGAATAAATAATTAAGTTTTTATATTTTATTAACTATTATTCTATAAGAATATATCTAAAAATAAATAGGATCAAAATTATTGTTAATAAAAAAATGCCAAATAGAATAAACAAGATGTAAAATAAAGAGTTAAATAAAACATAAAATAAATATAAATAATATGTAATATAATAATTAAGGTATTTTATATTTTATTAATATTAAATAGTATTTCATAAGGTTAAATCTAAATAAAATCTAATATGGTATAAAGGTAAAATAAGAATAAAACAAATGTCAAATAGAATAACCTATACAATAAGTTAAAATGAATAAAATATAAAACAATATTAAATAAGTAAAATGTAAAATAGAATAAATGAGACATAAAATAAATGTACATAAAATACAATTAGAATAAATGTAAATACGATAAAAAGTATAAATATAAATAAAATGTAAAAGAATAATTAAGGTATTTTAAATTTTTTTTATATGAACTATTATTTTCTAAGAATAAATGTAAAGAAAATCTAAACTCAATATAAAATAAGAATAAATATAGTCAAAGGTCAAAGAGTAATTCAGGTATTTTATATTTTATTTATATTAACTTTTAGTTTATACAAAGAAATCTAAATAAAATTTAAAATAGAATAAAAATAAGTGTTAATATAAAATGCCAAATAGAATAAATAAGATATAAAACAGGAGTTAATTGTAAAACATTTTTTAACATCATGAACACATACAAGATCATCTTTGTATTCTGTTCTGATGATTCATAAATGATGTGAGATTTGACAAGCACTTTATTACTGTAACACATGGAGGAGTTCATCTGAACGAATCACATGCAATTAAACAGAAAGAAGACAGATTTCAGCCAAATAATCCATTCAGACGATGCTAATTTAATTCATTTGCATTGAATAATTGATATTTATGACATTAAGAACTTTTACATTGCTAATTAATTTAGTTTTTACATAACGCAGCAGGCACACTCGTTCGTCACACGGTCTGGGAATAAATGAGAGGAAGGAAGTGACTGTGAGGAGCCATTGGAAAGACTGAATAAAACTACTAATTAATATTTCACAAACAAACAAAGTGAGTCTGCCTCAGGACACACACACACACACACTTCAAAGCTCTGTGTTTGTGTGCATTTCCTGCTACATTTGATCACCTGAGGAGAGGAAGACACACCAAACCTTTTCATCCTCATGTTCTGTTTGACCACGAACACTTTTAATAACTCACAAACTCAGATCAACTTCAAAGCTTTCTATTAAGAAATTAAACCGGACTACTTTTCAAACGCTGTTCCTGTTTTGTTATCTCAAACATAAGAATAAATATAGATAAGTAAGAATAAATATAAGTAAGATGTGAAACAAGAGTAAAAATACATTTATAAATGATCTAAATTAATAATAAATGTAGATAGAAATGTAAAAATAATAACTGAACTTGAAGCAAGAATAAATAAAACTTAAATCACAATAAATAAATAAATAAATAAAATGAAAAAAGATAATAATTAAAATTGAAACAAGAATAAATAAAATGTAAAACAATAAAGAAAATAATAAAAATAAGAATAAACATAAATATGATTGCAAACAAATATAAGTAAATAGTGGAAAATAAGATATAAAATAAAAATAAATATAACTAAGATTACAAACAAGAATGAAATGTAAATAGAATTTAATAAAACATAGAAAAAAGAATAAATATAAATATGATGCAAAACAAGAAAAAACTAAAATAATAAATGTAAATAAATGCACAAATAAAAATTTAATTTAAAGCAAGAATAAATAAAAGCTAAATATATATATATATAAATAAATGTGAATAAAATGTAAAAAATATAAATTACTAAATTAATATAATATAAATATAAATACGATTGAAAACAAGAATAAAAATAAATAGTGGAAAATAAGATATAAGATATAAAATAAAAATAAATATAACTAAGATTAGAAACAAGAATAAAATGTAAATAGAATTTAATAAAACGTAAAATAAGAATAAACATCAATGTCATGTAAAACAAGAATAAATATACATATAAATATAATGCAAAAAAAATAAGAAAAAAGAAAATAAGAACAATACAATGTTAAATTTAAGATATAAAATAAAAATTAAGATGTTAAATAAATAAAACATTGAATAAAAATATATAAAAACAATAATAAATATAAATAAGATATAAGAATTGAGAAATAAGATATTAAATAAGAATAAATGAACAGTTTTATGTATAATTCTCTGACTGGTGTATAATCTGTAGAAATGCTCTCCTCTTCTATATTGCATTTTTATCAATAAAATGTTTTTTTGAAATGAGCGTTATGATTTTCTAATGATTGATTATGGTCAGTTGAACCAGAAACCAGCTTTTTAAATTATTTCATTTTGCCCATTTTCATACAAATCAAGACAGAATCTAAACAGAACATGAGGACCAAACCAAAACAATATGCAAAAACTGAAAATAAACAATTCATGATGCAGGTATTCTTCTGTAACGTCACATTAAAGTGTGTGTGTGTGCGAACTGATCCAAAGTCACAGACAGATGGAAGCGTTGGCATCAGTTTTTCTTTCATATCACTACACACGTCCTGAACAAACACACCTTTAGTCAAAGCTCTGAAACAAACAGCAGGTTCATCAAGCTGGATATTAATAAATCATCCTCGTCTGTGTTTGATTAATATCTCATGTCCCGAATCAGACTCTCTCAAACTCAGTCTATCAGCAGCAAATTATACTGTTTCCAAACAGGTTTCCTGAACCCGTCAACGCCATTGGCCAGTCAAACAGACTGCCCCGCCTCCAAACTCGCTCCATCGGTCGAAGACAGAAGCTGGTATTTTTAGTGTTAAAACACTTTATCTCAGACATATTAAGATATCTGCAAGTCCTGTGCAATCTTTAATCACTGCATGTGCCTTAAAAAAAACAAATGATCTAAAAAATTAAAATGATACTGGTTTATAAAGACTATGCAGTGACACTGAAAAAACCTCCTGCTCCCTTCAGAGGGTCGCTGGCACATATCACACACAGCCCATGTTTACAGGATGCTGATCATAGCAAGAAGCCACCTGCTCACTTTGTATCACGAAGAGGAAAGAAAAAATTGGACAAAGCCAACAGAACAACATGAACAACAACGAGACGAACATGACGGCTGTGTCTCAAAACCAAGCCAACTGCCTTACTAGAAGTCATTTTTAACAACTTTTCACACTTTAAATTAATCCTGAGGTGCCAGATTTCAGGAAGTCACACTGTATAGTAAAACCCATGAATAACACACACTCTCTCTTTTTTAATAAATGTAATTATCAAGCATTCAATTGATCAAAAGCGGCATTTATAATGTTACAAAATATCCTTTTGAATTTTCCATTCATCTGTGAATCCTGGATATTAAAATGTATCAGTTTCCATAAAAAATATTGTTCAGCAAAACTGTTTTCAACATTAATAATAATCAGAAAAATGTTTATATAGCATATTACAATGATTTCTAAAGGATCATGTGACCCTGAAAACTGCAGAAATCATGCTGAAAATACAGCTTTGCAGTACAGGAATAAATTACATTTGAACAGATATTCAAACAAGTTATCTTAAACTGTAAAAATAATTCAGAATATTTACAGTATTTTTGATCAAATAAATGCAGGCTTGACGAGCAGCGGACACTTCTTTTAAACACTTTTGAACACTGGTGTGTATTTTGTATTTCTCACACACTTGGTCAGTCTCTGATAACATTGTGTGCAACTTTCAGAACATGCCTATAATGTGGAAAAATGTTGCCTAGGTAGGCAGCCTTGTTTTATCAGCCAGTGAAGCAGGAAATGATGTCACACTGTAAGTAAAGGTCAGTTCCGTGAAGTTCAGTCTATCTCTGCACAATTCCACTTCAGCAAAAACAGACTCTTCCACCTTTCCTTTAGTCAGCTAAAACAGGCAGCGCTTCATCAGTCCCTCCCACACAGCGTTAAAAATACCCTCTGATCTGAGATCAGTTTAACTCTTTGTCTAACACAGTGACATTAAAAACTCAGATCCCGCTCCGACCCAGTGTGAAGCTTTCTGTCTCACTTTGTATCTCAACTGTGTCTCCTGAGAAATCATATTAAATGGAGAGCAACTGAAGATGAAATCTGGTTCGCAGATGTTTCTCCTGAGAAAAAGACCCCTGTAATCTCAGAACCGATAATCGGTTTCACTAGTATAGATCTCTTATATTCATTTTTTGAGATCGGTTTTGTGAGCGAGACTTATTCCTGGATTTACGCCCAACACTCAGTACACTACACTTTCCTTTACTAGCAAAATAAACAACATTCATATAAACAATACGTTGTTTTTAACAAAAGCAAAAGAACGCAGTTGTTCTTAGAATTGTTTCATAAAATTAACAAATTGTTAAACTAATTCTTGTACTTTATATTTTTTATATAAAGCTAAAATATTTTTTAAAGAATTTAACCTTTTATAAAAACTAACACTAATCTTTATGGTTATTATTAAATTATATATTTTTTAAACTAACATTTATATTGTTGCTTTTTTTTTATATAAATCTTTAAAATATTTTTAATATGATTATTGCTTTTATAATTAAATGTTTTTTCTAAAACTGTAATATGTTAATATTATTTTTGCGTTTTTAATTTACTTATTAAAATGTAACATTGTCAGTATTGTTGTTGATTTTTTATTTAAATCTTTATTTTATAAAACTGCAGCATACTATTAATATTGCAGCTTTTTAAAGTAACACTTTTTTTCTAAAACTGTAAGATATTATTAATTTTTATTGCTGCTCTTGCTGGTTTTATTGTTGTGATACAAAATCCAAAGTAAAAATTAAATATCGGTTCTACATATCGGTTATTGGACATTATAACATACCGATAATCTGTATTTATATTGGTTATTAAAAAAAAATCTATATCAGTCTTTGCTAAATATCTTGGAAGTTTGCTCAAATATCAAAAATTCAGATTTGCTAAGATGGTGCAGAAACATCCAGAAACATTGTAAAGGTGTCCTTTGAGTCTCAACGTGATCTCAAACATTTCTCATCAAAAGATGCTGGTTTCCATGTTCACTTCGCTGCAGCGTGTCTCCTGAGCTTTGACGGAGCGGTGTCTGGGCGCTGGTGTGATGTGAGATCACTCGCGTTACCTGGCACGTCTTCACCGCGCTTGGCCGCTATCCCAGGGTGCTTGGCAGGGCAGCCATATTGTGAGGATAAAAATAGCCTCTCTCACTCACGGCGCGTTCATTTTCATGCTGATAAGAAGCTTCCCTGGGCTATCAGGAGGAGTGAGATCTCCCGCTGGACGAGGGCCTTCCTGTGACTGACTCACAATCGCCCGGACCTCTGAGAACCAGACCCAAGATACTACAAGAGCTCACAGTTTACACCTTTACAATGTCATAGATTGCTTCCTGTGCTATACTTCAGTGATGAGACGAGTGAAAAAAAACCTCTTACATTACAACAGCACTCGGTTGAAATTAGTGCTGTCAAACTATAAATTGCATCCAAAATAAATATAAATAAGATAAATAGATAAAAAAAAATACACACACATGCAGCATATATTTTGTATGTGTTTATATTCATATCAATTAGTTCAGATATAAAGATATATGAAATATATACTGCAAACAAAATCTTTGGTTTATTTTGGTTGTGATTAGTTGAAATTGGTCAGCACTAGATAAAAATACACACTGATGAATCATGCACAAAAAGTTTCAGATGAAAAAAAACAACTTTTGCTGTATTTGTATCATCACTACTCTGAATATCAGTGTTAAAAACGGTTCATATTTTTGCGGACACTGTGATACATTGTATTTTTGAGGATTCAGATGAATAGAAAGTTCAAAAGAACAGCATTTAGTTGTTTTTTTGTAACTTTATAAATGTCTTTTGATCAGTTTTATGCGTCTTTTCTCAAAAAAAAAGTATTCATTTCTTTCAAATAAACCTCTGAACAGTAGCGCACTCTTATCGCCCTATCTCCTAGTCTCATTATGTATGCATAAATTCTGTAAAGTAAACAAATAAAGCGTCGTGGTTGGTCAGCATTTCTCAAATCAAAGCCTCTGCAAACAGCCAATTAATGCTAAATCTGGATCTCAGGGAGGTTTTATTTCTGGTTCAGACTAATGAAACACATCAGCACTCGGGTGACCCCAGCCTGGTAGAGGTCAGCAGAGGTCAAAGTTCGCGACCTGGCCCGGAATGCAGTGGCAGAATTTAGAACGGAAGCTTTTTATACATAGCACTGTGAAAAGAGAGTAATGCATTTTTTTGATGCAAGTATGAGTGAAAACCTAAGAGTTCCTAGTACAGCGCAATCAAGAATTAACGACTACACAGAAACATCTAGCATGCAATAAATGTTATTTATGAGGACCCATTAGAAGTTTTTGATCAAGACAGATATGGATGTGTAGCGCTGGATCTTCGACTCTCGGCCACGCGTCAGGATTTCTAATAAGACTCTAATGGCAGCGCTGGGGAAGATTATTACTTTTTTATTAAAGAGAATTGCTGCAGTATTAAGAAGCATGTGCTCCGCTTTGATTTCTAAGAAACGGTTTCTGGCACAGATCTGGAAGGCAGCTGCTCACACGTTTGCCGAATTAGCATTTTTATCTTATTTTAAATCGCAGCAAAGTGCGGTCTCTGCTGAAACGGCCGGGGCGCTGGAAAGCTTGTTTTGCTGTGTGTTATGAACGCGCTGCAGTGTTGATCTGCTGCGGTGTTTAATGAGAGTCGTCCATGAGCTTTGATTAATGACTTTCATTTACCAAACTCAGATCGTGCTGGAAGACGCACTATAAAGCTGTCGAGTAGCAACAAGACAATATGCGAGCGCTGTGTTCCTGCAGACGTCAGACAGATGTACACGTGCTTGTACGTGTCAATCAAAGCTGTCCTTTAAACACAATACACTGCTGAAGTCATTTCCTCAACTCCAGATTTGTGTCATTCTCCAGCAGATGTTTAAGCATTCTTAGATCGACACCTGTACTCGAGAAGCTAAAACAAAAAAAGAGAGTTTGTGTTAAAAAATATAATAAATTAGTTTTTAGAATGACATTTATTTTTTTGACCCCACTTACAGATTTTTTTTCTTGTTTTAAACTCTCATTTTGAAGATGTTTTTCAGAAAACCAGACGTAATTTTTTTTATAGTTAACTAAATCTAATACCAGAAAAGTTATGAAATAAAATAAAAATATAAAAAATTTCTGGACAAAAAAACTGAAACAAAAAGTATAGAGACATATATAATATACTCTAATT
>JAUMHQ010000075.1:14013166-14024660 GCA_032361165.1 Enteromius paludinosus | reverse complement strand
TCACGCGACCACGGTATTATCGAAAAAATTTGATATTGCGGTACGACGGTATTTACAATACCGTTACATCCCTAGTATCTAAATGAAAAATAAATTAGTAAATAATTACATAATTCACAAGTATAAAAAAATACTTAATTACAGTAAATAATTATAACTACAGTAAATTAAAATCTAAATGACAGAAATGATGATTTTTTTTTTTTTGTGTGTCAATGTGTTTTTACTGACATATCTGATGGCCTGTATGTAAAGCAATGTTTTAATTGGTTTTAATTTATTTTATTGCTTTTTTATTTTCCTTTATTGTTACATTGTATTATTATTTACCTTATTTATGGATTTGTATGAGTGATAATGTATTATGTCTGCAGCATCAGTGTAAGTAATAATCCTTTGGGAACAATAAAATATACATTTAAAAGTGCACAAATATTTCATAGCAGACCGTCTGTGTGTGTGTGTGTGTGTGTGTGTGTGACAGACAGTAATGTTTGTTTGTTCCCACAGTAAAGAGTCTGATAGCGATTAATAATTGAAAGCGCTGCTCTGTGAAAACCACAGAAGGCAGTGCAATGCAAAATAAAAGACATGTTTTACACAAATCTCAACATGAAAATTTCATTACGTCCTCCAATCAGTCAGCATGATTGGATCTGAACGCAGACAAATTAAAAACAACTTTCTGCATATTTGGCAGATTTGATGAGCAGCGCGTCCCATATATTAGTCCAATTGATCCGGTTCTGCTTCGTGTCAGGAATATCTAATGAGATGATGTAACTCTCAACACTTCATTATTATAAGTGGATTATCACTCAGAGTTAATTAGCTGCTGTTTTGAATAGGAACTGAAGAATTATTGTAATCTCATAAGAATGATGAAGACATATGCTGCGTGAAGAAGATTATATTAGATGCTTCTAATGATCAGAAACACTGACAGTGTGTGATCATATTCATATGCCACAGTCTCTCTCTAATTCTACACACTCAGCAGAAACGGCCATGCTGTAGTGCTCCAGCCAATCAGAGCGCTCAGATTTGCCCTGCCTCTGCTGGAGGGACTGATGCATGCTGGGAATACAGAAAGCAGCATAAGAGTAGGTGCATTTACATTCATGCATTTATCAGATGCTTTTATCCGAAGCAGTTTGTATTTTGTTGCTTCATGCATTGCTTGAACTGTAACAAAAGTGCTATTTATATCTGATTTATCACTTAAAAACAGGTTTTGTGGGTATAAACGTATCTGCATAGGTTGGTTTGGTGATGTCACAACATATTTTTGAGTTTATATCTAACCATTTTTTTCTCCTAGTTAAGATTATATATATAATATTTGAATTGAGAATATTGTCTTTAAAACATACTGAGTTTTTTAGTACTCTTACAGTTTTATGTATGACTGAGAAATGTGCATGGTTATGTTGAACCAGTGCAATCCAAATGCATGCACTTCATTTTATACGCAACTAAAGTCACTCTAAAGTGAATCTACTGTTAGATGATCAGTCTGAGGCAGTAAAACTGTTGTGACAATAGAGCTGGAGCAGAAAATCGGGGCGTTAGTGGAGACCGGGGCAATAAAACAGTGCTGACAGCGCGGGTAAACGAAGGACCGGCCGGTCAAACTGGCACTGGATGGACGGATGGAGGGCCAGGAGAGGGATGCTTGGAGGCAGAGAGGAAGATAGCAGATGGTCAGGATTACTCTGGACTAAAATACTCCCATGATTCTCTGAGGGAGAGCCGTCCAGAGAAACTCCATCTGTTAGAAATACCCATACAAGAGAGAGAGAGAGAGGGGCGAGAGACATCCTGAGCCTCTGCTAATACTCTCTCTCTCTCTCTCTTTCTGTTTCTCTCTGAAATGAGCTTCTGTCCGTGCACAGACTCGGTCAGTTCAGCATCAGACGGCAAACAGACGGCAACACGGACATGTGAGATTACACGTGTTCGGAGAAACGAGAATCAGTGACTGCTTATGATTGTTTAGCGTCTAAACGCTGAAGACGCGTTTGTGTGTATACTTCTAAAATAAGCGTGCGCTCTAACAAGCTGCAAATGATAGTAATTAAGCCTAGTAACTACATCCAGTGTCTAAACAAACCTGCCCTCGACTCGCCGGCGGAGGCGGTTAACCTGAACACATCGGAGGATGAGGATATTACTCTAAGGTTGCTCTTTTAACACTACAAAACCCAGAGTTTTCTGACCCTCTTTTAGCCAAGAGGCTGCTAACTAGGCTAGTCTTTTGGCTATGGTTTTGGGAATGGTTGTTTGTTTGAGGGAGGGAGGGCTGCTAAACGCAGAGAACTTGAACTCTCATTGGCATGTAGGGTCTTGCCCAGGTGTAAAAAGGTATGAATTAGCACATCTAATTGCATGTAGATTGCTCTCAAATGAGAGGTAATTCCTATTGTCCTGAGGTGGATAAAATCTCAATGCACATAGCCTACTACTTCAGTGCCCTCAAGAATTCTGTGGTGTACGAACCTCCTCTCCAAAGAAAGAAAATGCAGACAAGATTCACCACTCGGCAGGACTTGGAAATGATCCATTTCAAACAAGTTCGTGGAAAATACAAAAAAAAGCAGCGTGGAGTGACATAAATATCTACTGTCTTTTTTTGTGTTTTCCACTTTTTTATTAGTGCACCTTAGCAGACATTCACTGCCATCTGAAGTGCAAGACATTTTTCTGCTTTAGTTGTGTCTCTTTACTTGGGAAGATATTTCAGACATTATTCTGATACAGAGGAGGAGATACTGGAATTATTATTAGCATCCATGCATGCATTTGTGAAATCATTTGACTTTCCCATTGCTCACAGTTTGAATTTGTTCACTATGCAGATGAGGAGACTCAACCTAAAAAGAGAGCTCGTTTGGGGACTGACCTGACAGAGACAGCGAAAGATGGCACAGTGTGGCGTGAAGGACAGGTGGGAACGCGTCTCCCTTTCACCCCAATAGAAGCGTACGCCGCAGATGGAGAGCCAACGGCTAAGGCCAGGAAAAGTATCTCAAGTTGCCTTCAGAGCTTCCTGTGCTTCATCACTCTTGACATGCTTCATAGCATTCAAGAATGGACTATTCAACATGCACAGCAAACGGAGCATGTACATTGGTTCATGGCCCTCCCTGAACTAATGGCATTTATTGCAATTGTCATCTTGCGGGGGCTTACCAAGGTTCCATCACTACATGACTGCTGGTCAGCAAACCTGGGAAACCCACAGATCATTGGAACTATGCCGCGAAACCGCTTCCAGGACAGCTCGGGAGAATTAAGCGAGTTATCACCAGCGTCAAGTGTTTCTCAAATTTTTTTTATATAAAAAAAGACAAAAATGAGATTTAAAAGCTATTAAATGAATGTGGATCAGTTTGTTTAGGGGAAAATATGTATTCATATTTTTAATAAGAATTATTTTTAGATTTTCAGCTTTCGTTTTAATTTTCATTTAAATAATCTGGTGCTTTGCTTTTTAAATTTATTTTTATTTCAGTTTGATTCATTTTAGTGCTTCCACTTAAATTTATTTTATTTCATTTAAAGCTTTCCCGACAACATTTCCCATTTTTAAGTCGTCTTTTTATTTTTTTTTATTTAGTATTTAGCCTAAATTTCAGTATTCATTTAAATTTCAGTGTTTAAATTAAATTAAATTAAATTAAATTTTAACGTACTGTACAGTAGGTTTTTCAGCTTAGTATTTTATTAAAATTATATTTTGCTTTATTAAATTCTGGCTTTTCATTTAATATGTATGTTTTATTTTATTTCACTGTTTTATTTTAATGTTAGTGGGTTTTCTTAAGTTTTTAAATTTTTTTATTCATTAATATTATTTATTTTATTTCAGTTTTTTATTCAGTATTTTTTTTTTATCTAATATTATTTTTAAAATATATATTTATATTAAATTAAATTAAATTATTTCCATTTTATTTTAGTTTTAATAGTTTTAATGCTGGAATTCTTTTCACAGGAAAAAAATCTAATAAAACTGCAATTCATGGGACATCAGCAAACTCTCTATCTTCAGAAAAACAACTGAGCTAGACAACATATCCAAACAGCCCAACATATCAGCACAGTCTGTATCCTGAACCGGCCTCTCTCATCAACACAAACCAAATATTGACTGATTTTTCCTCACACTTCATTGCACAGTTAATTAAAACTTACCCAAGCACCCCAGTTCATAATGCAATTACCAGCCACTGATCTGAGCGTCTCTTTCTCCTCTATCTGTGAACTTGGAGCGGCCAGATCGAGCTTCTCAATTGTTGTATTGAGTGCTTCCTGTCATCTGTCCATAGAATAACCAGTACTGTGATAAACACGATCACCCATTATTGATCAGGTTGGGTTTTGTACAGTCAACTTAATTAGCATGTCAAAAATAACCCAGAAGAATATTCTGCTCTCTCTGAGTCTAACACTTCGCGTCGCTAATAGATTTGTTCTCTGGAGTACTGAGGCTTGGAAAATGAATTAAAACATTTGTTCTATCAAACTATAAAAGCTGCAGTCCAAGTCCCTCTGAAAGCAATAAAAACGGTCCGTTTGCTGCACTGCGCTTTAAAAGAAAAACTCTCAAACTCCTTCATTTCAATTTAACTTAAAAAGAAAGTCACATACACCTAGGATGCTTCAAAGGTGAGTAAAAGACAGGATGATTTTCAATTTTGGGTGAACTATCCCTTTAATATCCACCCAACCCTGAACGCTGCATTACTTGCGTGGAATGCCTCCGAATGCACCTTAAACTGCAATAAAGCATCCTGCGGCTGGAAATATGGATGACTTTAATATATGCGTCACTATTTTTCGCTCATGCAGCTGCAGGAGCATAATGAGACGGTGAAAGACGTCCATCAGCTCCTCTCTGCTTGTTTATCATTACGTGTAATTCAGCAGCAGTGTGCTGGAAACACCTCAAACCTCATCTGTTCATTACCATGAGGACAGCCAGCACCAAACTCTTACAGAGAATCTGCCATAAATAAACTCGTTCTCTTAAAGAAAATCTCATTTAACATAATAGGAAATATAATAAACAGATTTATATTTTATTGAATTTTCTGAAAGAAAAAAAAATCTATTCATTAATAACAAATATATATTACAGACACACACTGTTTCAGTCTTTCCACTTCAGAAATTCACAATAAATCCAGTATATTACTGACCATTTCCTTCTGATCATTTATGAAATTTACTAAAAAATTGACAAAACCAAAAATGTTATGTACAAACAAATTAATTTTCCAGATTGTCCAGTGAATACAGGGGCTTAAAATAGTGAATAGCTTCTTTTGAAAAACATATTTTTATTGTTAAATCTATTATATTTTCATACAGCTTTTTTCATGTGGAAATATCTAATATTTCAATATACATAAAAAATTATTATTAGATTTTCATATGGAATTTTTCAAAGTTGAAATATCTATTTAAATGTCTATTTAATCATTGAAAAATTTTAATTATCAGATTTTGATGTTCATATTCAATTATCCAGTGAATGATATACATTTAAAAATATATATTTTGATATAAACACATTTACATGTGATGAAATAAAAGAAGAGTCAAAATTATGTGTATATTTTTTTGTGTGTGTGCATTTTTTATATTTAATTTGTACAATGTTTTATGTTTATTATGTTTTATTTTGTATTCAATTAAAGTAAAAATATTTTGATACATGTTGTTTCTATTTCTGTAAATAAAATGATACAAAACAAATAAAAATAAGTAACCTTATTTTACGTTTGATCATTTTATTTTGTTATTTAAAAAAAATATTAAAAATATATATGATATGTTATTAAAAATAACTAGATTTTTATGTGAAAATGAAATGCTTCCCAAATGGTAAATATATTTCCTTTTTTAAATTTGAAATGAAAAGGGCACAAACTAAAATTACAGATTAAATGAGTAACTGTGACAAGTGTAGAAACAAATTACATTGAAAGTAATTAAAGCAGCAGAAATAATACTATAAACAGTTTAGACTCTAAATTCTGATGGGATAAGCTACAATCAAATTTCCAACGTTGCTTAGCAACAATAAACAACCAGTTAATAAAAAACTCCATCTCTCATGCAAGAAATCAAGAAATTGAGCACAAAATCCAGCATTTACAGTATATGCCTGTTTTCCCCATCAGAGCGAGATCAATCAGTCCTAGTATATATGACTGACACAAAAACTGACTTCTGCAGGAAATGCATGTAATAAAAGAGCCTCTTTTAAGGCAGGCGTTTGCAGTCGAGGCTGACAGACATGCAAAAGTGCTGTAAACTGCAGGAAAGAGCGCTGAAGAACACTTGATGGTAATGTTACCTGCCCTGAGACTCTGAGTGGATGCATTTCAGACACACTTCATCAGACATCAGGCTGGGAGAAAGAAGAAAGCTCTGTTCATAAACGAGTGAGCTGCCTACCCAGACAGCATCCTCTGCCCTCATCAGAGTGCATCCCGTTCACTACTGTGGGTTCCAAGACACCACATTTGAAAGAATAACAATTCCTACTAAATGTATTTCACGTAACACCTATACTTAACACTGACATCTAGCACATCTATACTTAAAGGCAGAATGTAAAATGTGTTTTCAGGTTATTTAAAATTGTGCTTAATTTGTTTGCATGGAACGGAGCAGCGTTTTACTTCCATGTGCGTTTATGCCCTGACTTCACAGTTTCACAGCTTTATAAATGAAGCTGCAGATGCAACACACCTTTAGTTGATAAATCCTTTTACTTCTGCTGCATAACATATATATTCTGACTTATTTTAATTTCATTATTTTATATTTTTTTATTTTATTTTAGTTGCATATTTTATATTTATTTATTTGTACAATGTTTTATGTTGATTGTTATTTTATTTTTATTTTGTATTTAATTACAATAAAAATTAGTTGATACACATTGTTTCTATTTCTGTAGTATAAAAACTAAATAAAATGGAATAAAATAACTCACCTTATTTTACTGGATTATTTTATTTTTATTATTTATTCATTTGTATTATATTTCATTTTATTTATATATGTTTAAATAGTTCATTTTATTTTATTGCATTCAAATACATTAATCATTTCCAATGTATTTATTTTTATTTTACATTCATCTTTGTATTCAAATAATATAAAAACATGTCTTTGTATTTTTGAGTCAGCTGGATTTAGTCTTAAAAGAAAAATTAAACTGAACTATTTTAAAATTCATATCTGCTTACATCAAACTATGAATTACGTCTCGAGCGCCTGAGGTGAGCAGTATCTGTGTTACGGATTTTGGATGCTGCCTTTGTAGGCAGAGCCCTATGTAGACAGCAGGGTTTGGATCAGAGCTGAATCCTGTCAGGATCTCAGTCTGGCGAAAAACACTGGCTTCTTGGCAGCAGACGAGGTGGGAACAACCCATGAGCCGCTTCTCTCTTTCTGTCACTCTGTCTTTTTTTGCGCATACTGTAATTTTCAAACGTCTGAACCGCCTCCAATTTGTTTGTGTCTTTTTTCGAGCGCTGCTAATCGTGTAGGTTTTGTCCTCCCCGCGTCTCACTTTGCTGCTGTAACTACAGTGCGTTTGACCGTCTGCTCTGGTGCTAAAGTTAATTTCAGCCGCTGATTCACTTTAGCGAGAATTCCAGCCCATTACCGCGGCAAACAATGGCTGCTAACAGCGAAAGAACGTCTGTTTCCATGGCTACGGCTGCAGACTCGCTCAGATCCCCGTCTGCTCTGAACATGCCATGCACTGATGGAGCACAAATCAGTAGGTGCTGACTTCACCGTGACACCGGCTCCGGCTTTGATCTCCAGGAGAAATCATGAATTAGATCTCCTCAACATTAGTGCTGTTTCTCACAGACTGAACTAAAACACACCCAATGCATGCGTACTGCACTGTACGCACTGTATACTGACTACCAGTTCTTTACACAGCAGGTGTAACAGTATGCATGAGAGACGTTTCAAAAAGTAGTAAAACGCTTTTTCTGGTAAATAAATTCTATTTTTTTTTTTGTCATGGTCAATCATTTATAACAAACTCAACAAACTTGAGTTTACAAACTCAAAAAACTCCACAAAAAAGTTTTTTTAATGAAACTGCAAGACACTTTTAGTTGACATGCTGTGTTTATATGTTGCTGTGAAAAAATACAATAATAAACTTTTTACCAATATTTAAAAAATGTAATTATACTAGACAAATATGAAATAAAATAATGAAATAAAATTATAGAACACAATTAATATATTTAAAAAATAAAAAAAACGTACAAAAAACGTATAGTAATTGTGAAATATTTAAAATAACTAATTTAATATATATAGTCATTTTTATAGTAATTCAAATAAAATAAATTATTCAAATAATTTTGAAATATTATTTTAAATCATTAATTAAATATTTTTAATTGTTGTAAATATTAAGTATAAAAATAATTAAATAATTACTAATTTATAATAATTTTATTAAAACTAAGTCATACAAAAAAGTAATTAAAATAAAATATTAAAATAATTATGAAATATTATTTTTAATAATTACTTATTTAGTATAATAATGTTATTTAAATTAAGTCATTAAAATATATCTTAGATTTGGGTCAATCAAGATTTAATCTCAAAAGAACAAAAAAAAAGTAGAACTAGATAAATTAGTAATTATATATATATATTTATCATTAAATAACACACTATAAGTTAACAGATGCCATGTTTTAATTTCTGCTGTCTAAAAATAAAACAAAATAAAACATTACTTTATTTATTAATTTAATTTGATTAATTTTAAAAACAACCATAATTGAAAACAAGTTCTTCTGAACTATGGAAGAGCTTTTTGAGCAATAAAACTCATCTCAAAAGTGGTGAATGCTGCTGGTCTGCTGGAGGAATGTAACGCTGTTAACCGTTTACCATTAAACCAGCTGATGGGAAACAGATCAATACCTGTTCTCTAAGCAGCTGTGGTGCTCATGGTCCACTGCCTCAAATCAAGCCACAACTTATTTATTTATTTTTTAAGGGTGGGCCACGAGACAGATCTGCCTGCCAGTCATTTAAAATGTGTGGAGCGTGTGGGACTGATATGTGCATTTATCCTCTGGATTCACACCTTCACGGTTTTATCAGTGAAACTGCAAGTAGCTGATAGAGGTGTTTCTATTTCTGCTGTGTGAAATATAATAAATGAGCAAAGTAATTCCGAAATGTTATTTTTAAATATTAATTAAATAAAACTGTGTAATTAAATTTTTCAATTATGTTTCATATTATTAAATATAAAAGTAAATAATTACTTATAATAATAAATAAAATGATAAAAATAAATTCTCACTTAATTGCTTAAAAAAAAAGAAAGATTTTTTTTATAAAAATATACAAATAAAATAGAATTATATTGAACACTAAAAAGATTTTAAAAAATTGAATATTACACAAATAAAATAAAAATGTAAAATAAATTGAATAAATAAACAAAATAAATTAAAATAAAATAAAATACAATAAATTAACAAAATAATTATGAAATATAATTAAAAATAAAAGTAAATAAATAATAAAAAAAATTAAAATGATAAAAAATTTATTAAAAATCAGATATTATATAAATACATTTTCAAAACTATTACATAAATAAAATAAAATTGTGTAAATAAAAAATAAAAAAAAAATTCATGGAAAAATCCTTTTTTTATTTGTGTTGTGTCTCTGTAGTTTTGAGCCGATCGGCTTTAGTCTGAAAAGCACAAATCAAAGGTTGCTGAGGTGTCACATCCATCAGTCGTATGGCTGTTTCGGAGCAAACACTGGAACTTCAATCACGATAAATGACCGCGCTGTCTGACATCTCAAACCATCCGGTGTATGAGACTGAGACTCGGTCTTCGCTGCATGCTATTGATTTCTTTGTGCTGAATGTCATGAAGTGATAGATGGACAATGAAATGTTACACAAACAGAGCCGGTTTAGACACATTTCACCAATCAACAGCCATGAGGCTCTAATGCAACACTTTCATCTCTACAGAACTGCATCATCACTGACTGTCAGCTCAATTTACTCTTCGCACCACTCGCACCAGAGTTTAAAACCACCATTTTAAACCTGTTTTTAAATCTACCATTAAATTCCTAAAGAGTACAACTTTCAAATAAGGCACAAATTACAGAGCGCACCTTTAAGCAAGTATTCCCCTATGAACATTGATTTGTTTTAATCTCCTGAGACTTAACCTAGATTAAATCACAAAGATCATTAATCATTCAACACACCTTTCAGAACGGCTCATGCAAGCTTAATTTAGACATACGTGAACTATATGCACATTCACATTAATTTCAATGACAGTGAAACGGAAAGTAAAACAGCCAGTGTGCTAGACAGAAACCGACATATAGATGAACCTGGTTTCTGTGTTAAACACTTTCATTTCCTGTCATCAAAAACCATCATGAGTCCAATTTACAACATTTGTAATGCAATGGCTATTATTGCTTTTTTATGATAAATATTATATATATATTTTTTTATAAAATAGTTGCAACTGTAGCAAACTACGCTCATGAAAAGCGTGCTTGTGTAAGGAATAACACAGCAGATTATAAAAAAATAAAATAATATGATTCTAAATAATAATAAATGATTATAAACAAAAAAAAAATGAAATAAATTAATTAAATAAATTAGAAAAACTAATAAAAAAATTACACTCATAAAAAAAAAAAAAAAAAAAGAAATGCTTGATTTTTGATCAAATAAATCAGTTGTAAATGTAGCGAATGGACATGTGTGCCGGTGTAAGGATGAATAATACAGCAGGTTTCCCACTGCAGGATGAACTGATGCCGGGGGGTTCAGAGGTCAGCGGACGCACAGAGGAAGGAATTTACACGTGTAATCCATGTGCTGTTTTGAAGTCTTGCGTGGCTTACGTGAATAAACACCGCATGCTGCTCTTACGGATTACGAGGACGCTGGAAGCCTTTATTCACACAGGAAGTAAACACACAGCCATAACAATCCCTCCCACTGGAGTAAACTTCACTGTACTGCATTATTAACAGAGACGCTGTTTGTGCTCAGACTTCAAATACGTTCACTACGATCCGGACCAGAGCTCACTCAACAGCAGCAATACTCAAATAAACACTGTTTGTCCTACAGATCTACCTATCAATCTATCTATCCATCTATCTGTCTATATATGGTTCTTTACATGGTTCTACCTACTGTTCTATCTATCCATCCATCCATTTATCTATCTGTCTATCCATCCATCTATCAATCTATCCATCTGTCTATCTATCCATCCATCTATCTGTCTATCCATCTGTCTATCTATCCATCTATCTGTCTATCAATCTATCTGTCTATCCATCCATCCATCCATCCATCCATCCATCTATCTATCTATCTATCTATCTATCTATCTATCTATCTATCTATCTA